>CAJUYI010000288.1:171323-188815 GCA_910591695.1 Galerucella pusilla | reverse complement strand
ACTTAATTAGGGTTTATTACTCCTCGTACTTTCTGTACAGACTTATACACTCGTGCATCAAAATAAACCTGATAATTTTTTATTCAAGCATGTCGTCAGTAAAAACTGCATTTGGTTCCTCCTTCGGAGTCGGGCTCTTTCGCCAAAATAGGAAAATAAACTCATGCAGTACTTATTAGACAACATGATTTCATAAAAAAATATTATCTGTAATTTTGATGCCCTTGTGTAATTACTTCCGAGAACATTTTCGCTCAATATTTTTAACAATTATGCAAATTATGTTCAAAATTATCAATTGATTTATTCACTAACCTTTCTTTTTTCTGCTGTTAACTTCAAAAAGAGTATAATTGAAAATGACATTGAAATTAAAGAGAAACGTCGAGGACTAATTGTTAACCAATTATAGACAATAGAAAAAAATATCTCTTGAAACGTGTTCGAATCTCCGACCCGATTACTGGTGCTTGAGTTTGCCGACCCTCGTCACACGTTTCTGGATGTGAAAATCTTTTTTTTCTTCTCGTGTTAATGATATTGTGTTAGTATCAGACCAGCAAAAAGTAATTAAACATCTGATTTAGACAGCTATTATTTCATTAATTAACAGTGGAGAGAATATAATTTAATGAAAGAACATTTCTGAAAAGTTGATAACACAATAAGTGATAATATAGTAGGGAGATGTGAAGGAAGGGTCTAAAATGTCTAAATATCATATATAAAGAGTACACGTTCAGTGAGTCCATGAAGTTATGCATAAATTCATTAAAACGGTAATACGAGCCCTAACAACTAACTAACTAACTAACTAACTAACTAACTAACTAACTAACTAACTACAGGTTGCGACATACAATTTACACAAGTACGACAGGGAAAATATGAGAAAAACTACTTGAAAGAGAGAGAAGAATAATTGTGTGCAGTCAGCGATGTTCAGTGCCCCCCATTTTAACCGATGTTGTAAGGAGCGCAGATTAATTTGTACAAATGATATTTTCCGCAAATCGCTTGGAAATTTTGACATTCCTGTCAAAATTTCTTGAAGAAAAAGTCAGGACTTCCTTACTGTAAGGAAATGTCATTTCCTTACTGTAAGGAAATGATATTTCCGTACAGTTGTTAGTGTTCTACATAAATGATTGAAAACACATTGCTTATAAGGAATTAATTTATATTTTGAAAACATCAAGTCATTGCTGAATACATTTTTAAGATCAATTTGTTATATTTACAGTAATTTGACAGTTAGTACAATTATTGAACATTGGAGGGTGGTAGGGTCATTTTGTTGAATATTTTGTACTGTGAAAATTTTATTTGCCACCTCAACCTTATTGTTAAGCGATTCTTCGATATATCCTTCAGCAACGTTTGATGACTTCCATCCGCCATGCCTCTTTAAACTAGTTATGTCGGCACCAGAGTCAACCAATATTGTTGCAGAAGACCGACGAAAGCAGTGACCAGTATATTCTGTCGGATTTACCAAGTTCAAATAAGTAGCAACTATTTTGGGCATTTTTCTAAATTGATGAATTCCTACCACTTGTCTACAACCCTTTCCGCTTTGATATTTAAAGAAAAATCGGTCACTGTTCATATTTTCTGGTCTTAACGAAACATACTTTCGATAAACATTCAAGTAGATCTGATTAATTACAAATGATCTTGGTTTGTTGGTTTTCGAATCAGGTATGCTGATTAAAAGCTTAGATTCTAAGTCTTCTATATCGTGTACAGTCATTCGGACTAACTCATCCATTCTACAGGCCCCAGAAATACCAAATATTACAGCCACCTAAAAAATAAAAAGCTATAATCTAAATAGAAATTGAAACCTTGTAAATTACCTTAATCATTAAATTTTTTTTATCTGGAGCTTCCTGGATAAATTTTTCAATTTCTTCCTTCGTTAAAATCTTAGATTTCTTTGCCCTATAACCTTGAGCTTGCCGTTTCAATAAAGAACGAAGTTTTGAGTATGTAGATATATCTACATTGTGTTTAAGTGCAAGGGTTGACTTCAGCATTGAATAATTGGCCCATAATGTTGAAGATTTCATCTTTAAACAAAGGTCTAGGAAGTATGCCATTACAACATTTTCTGAGAAAGAACTCGTATTTTTACTCATGCGCTAATCCATAAAACGTCTGTATGCATTTTCGTACTTTTCTCTTGATTTCTTTGGCAATAATTCTAATGAAGCAGTATTCACTGCCTCAACCAGCTCTGGAGGAGTCCCAGGAATGGAAATTTCATCATCACTTATCATTTTACTTTCGAGAACACCAGCAATTAAATTTATAAGCGTCAAGTTTGACAATTCAACCTCAATACGTTTCCATAGTAACCCAAGTAATTTTATTAGGAATTTCAAAGCACCATTTATTTGGGAATAAAATTATCGCGTTTTTTTTTTAAATCAATCAATATCTGTCGAATTTTAAACGATTTACGGAAAAATAGTATGTTTACCTCGTAGGAAAAGCCACATTCCTGGACTCTGTGTTGCTAAGTCTCGGCTTGCGCCTCGACTTAGCAATCTTCACAGTCGTCCAGGAATGTTAAGCTTTTCCTACCCGGTAACCAATGTACTATTTTGTCTCGTTATCGTTAACTTTTATCGAGCTCATGCACTATTAGGTAAAACTAAACACTTTCATCCGGCAACAGTGTCCTTTACAGAGAGAATTCACTTTTAAACTTTTATTCCTTTATCTCTCCAAACGTTGATAACGTTGGTAGCGCATGCCATTCTATTGGAAAATAAAACATTTACAATGCCTTCAATAACATACTTAACCTGGGAAAAAGTGCAAATTATAAAATGTTATTTTGGAGGTCATGTATGTTAAACATAGCGTATTAGATATTCAAGTAATAAAATTATGAAAAACATAATAGAAATTCAGAAAGTTAATCCAATAGCAGCTTTGAATAAACATTGTTAATAACTGGCTGTAAATAAATCTGCACAGTCATATTATTCCCATTTCGATTTCTTGGCACTTGAGGAAGAGACCATACACGAACACGTCCATACCTCGACTCATCTCTCAAGTAGCACAATAAAAACATTTTGGATTTAATTGGACTTTAAAACAGTTTTATTATGGTAAATAAAAATATACTGGTTTTAAGGTTACCTTGCACTACCGGCACTTGAAAACTGTTCAGCATTTAATACTGGTTTTGAAATATCTATTAAGAATATACAATAAGACTACCTAGTCTTAAAATATTACCTATTTACCTTATTATGGTTTTAAAATGGCTTGGTTAAAAGCAACTTTAAAACTATTTAGTTTTATTGATATTGATATCGTACTCATATCAAAATTGATAAATAATATGCAGAAACTAATTAACTTACTGGCAAGAGAAATAGAAAAGATGAAAATGACAATAAATACAGAGAAAACCAAAGTAATGATAGTAAATGAAAAACAGTGGAATAATTACGAGGAATTGAAATGTAATCACAAAACATTAGAAAGAGTAACAACCTATAACTACCTAGGAAATATTTTAACAGAAGATAGAAAAATAGACGCAGAACTTAATAACACAATAACAGAGCAAATAAATCAACAAGATCATATTATTCCTTAAGTCGAACATTACTAAGCCATTAATACATTGATATAAATACAAAGATGGAAATATACAACAAAATTACAGTACCAACTATAACTTATGCCAGTGAGAACTGGGTACTGCAGAAAAAGCATGAAACAAAAATAAATGCAATGGAAATGAAATATTTAAGGAGAATAGCAGGAAAAACGAAATGGGACAAAGTAAGGAACGAAGAAATCAGAAGCATAACTAATCAAGACCCAATAATATCAAATATTAAAAAGAAACAATTGAACTGGTTTGGCCACCTAGTAAGAATGAAGCAAGATAGAATAGCGAGAAATGTAATGGAAATGGGAATATCAAGAAAAAGACAAAGAGGAAGACCCAGGAGGAAATGGATAGACCAGATTGAAGAAATTGGAAAGAACAAAGGAAAGTCATTGGGAGAGATGAAGGTATTAGCCAGGGACAGAAAAGAATGGAAAACATGGGTTCAGGAAGAACTCCAATCCGACGCCTGAGAAGGCATAAGGATAAGAGAAAGAAAGAAAGAAAGTTTTATTGAAGACTTGCAGATTGATTGGTTTTATTACGCTCTGCATCGCTCTATGTTATAGTTTGAAAATGGTTTTTAAATATGCTCCTATCTATATCATTAATCTCACTTTCTCAGATGCCCTCTTAAAGCTAGTCGTATATTAAAACTCATCAGTCTAGATTGCATCATTTTCTCTTTCTCATTAATCTCACTTTCTCAGATGCCTTTATAAACCTACTCGTATATTAAAACTAATCAGTCTAGATTTTGAATCATTTTCGTTTTCGCTAAGACTAAATGCACTTCGTTTTCTCAACAATAAAACTAAAATCATCGCCTGTCCTTGTCTGTCTCAAATAAACCACGTCATTTTGTTTGATGTCCAAACAGTTGGTGTACCCAGTTTATCACAGAACAATTTTAAATAAATATAAGACTGAAAGCGATTAATAAACCTGTACACGGAAAAAAAATATTTGTTATATCAACTAAATTTATTTAGTCACTTTTATTTGATTAACTTGATTAAATTTCATTCATATCAAATACTGAATGTATTCGTCCAAGGAAATATTAAAATTGCCGAAACAAAATGGAATTGTCGACCTAATCCTAGAAATTTCTTGAACCAAAAATGGACTTATCAAGTCAAGTATTTCCTAATTTACATCAAAGTATTATAATATTATCTCAAAAAAATGATTCATTCAAATCAAACAAATGAACACGCTTGATTCAAACATACACTTGTCAAATGAAATATATTTTAACTTACTTTAAGCGAATAATATTATTAACTCAAATATAATATTTGGTTGACTCAAACAAGTGAATTCGCTCGGTTCAAAATATTTTTTTTTAAATGAAGCATTTTTCAACTCCTTTTAAGCGAATAATAATATTAATTCAACCTTAATATTTGCTTTTCAATCAAGCATGTACACTATATTGTTTAAAACAAAAAATGAATTGGTTTGGAGCTTAAAATCATTGAAGTAACCAATTTCAACAGTCAATTTGAACTATTTATTCTTGTTTGTTTCAATAGATGCAATAGTTCAATCGGAATAATTTCATATTTGTATCGACTGATTATCTGATTCATTCAAAATGTTCTTGCTTAGTAGATTGTCCTGTTTCTATCTATCACAACGTTTTCACTTCATTCTTCATTTTATATTGTTCTAAGATAGGAGTTAGATCGTTAGGTGAGTGATAACCTGTTGTCTGGAAATTGTTCTGGATTAGCGGATTATTCAGGTAAATATAATTATGTATTCTATTTACAAATATTATATTATCTCGTTTCTTCCGAAAAAATGTTCATTTTTGTTTTAAGATGATAGGTAGTTTGTCTTGTATCAGTTGTATCTTAAATCGCATACATCACATTCTAAACGAAACATGAATTTAAACTGAGATTAAACCCGGTTTTAAACAGTAAGTACCTAATGTCTTTTTTACAAAGTTACGGTACTTTGCTATGATCCTACCTAACCTAACCTACCTAATTGGAAATGTGAGGTAATGTGTCATTACCTTCACTTTAAATTTGTTATATTCATCATCATTAACTTGCAAATTGTTAATTCTAAGCGTAATAGTAGTGCTACCTAAATTCAGTGTTTGAGAAAGGAACATGTGATAGTACATTCATTGGGGCTGCATTTCGTATATTTATATTGGAAAATTCGAGAATTTCCTTTATGCTTGTTTAAAACATTCATTAAACTCTATTTATTTTTATTATTCCTTCTTTGTAGATCAACATTATTATTTGATTTTCCCTGATGCCCTTATAGTGAATTTGCAAGTGGATTGGTTCCAATTTTTGGAAATGTTATTGCGGTTGAAAAGAAATGCAGTTAGTGGAAGTTTGATTTTATGTTTTTGAAAATTTATATTTTTTATTTTGTTATTGTTTTTTCTTTTTAAATAAAATGCTATGAATTATATTTAACTTTTCTTTTTTATAGCACTCAGTATGTTATGTCAACTTAATTTTTATATTAAAACTAGCAATTAGTTGATCATTTCAAGTTCAATCAACATATTATACTTTTCAACTAAAATATTCAATTTATCGGATAAATTCTCAAAATTAACGCAAGCAATTAATTTTCTTGATTTGCTTATGAATTTCGTTGATTGAGTAATTTTGTTATTCAATTTAACAACATAATTCTTCACCTGAATCCAAAATTTGTTTCGAACCAAGCAAAAAAAAAATTGATATGATGATAACGTTTGTTCATTAGATCATTTATTATAATTTGTTCAACAAAAAAAATTGATTAAATCATTATTTTTCTCAATTGATTTGATCATTTTTCAGATTCAATTCAACAAAATATTCACTTTGTTGAAGCAATAATTTTATCAAAATAATTTATGAAAATGGTCCAATTGACTAAATATTTGGTTCAGTCGACAAACAGTTAGTTGCATCAATACTTTAACCTGCATTGAAACCAAGAAATTATTTTAATTACTCCAAAATAATATTTTGTCGTGCATATATGACACTTTAATTTAATTGATCCAAATAAATTTTACTTGATACAACGATTCTTTTTTTTCCGTGTAGAAAATAGATTCGCAGTTTATATGGAAGCCTTAAATTTATTAAATTTTAGTAAGAAAGGAAATAGTGAAAGATAAGTGTTTGGCACAATTGGGCTCGACACTACAACTACACTACAATGTTTACTTCTTGTAATTTGTTTATGATTTTAAAGTTTGTTAGCAACAAAGACAAGCATGTATATTGAACTGACACTTGTAATACTTCGTTTTAAAACAATTTAGAGCGGTTTTAAAAGTATCTTGAATGAAGCCTTAAAACAAGTTACTCAAGGTAATAGTGATTTATGAGGGTTTTTATTATTGGTTATAAAAGCCTTCTTTCAGAGTGGACCCATCTTATGACAACATTAATAAGACTTCTTTTAACACCAATCGGTTTTATTCACAGTTTTAAAAGCGTTTCATTAAAAAGAGATTCTCTGTGTGGGAACAATAACGCATGAACATGGGTTTGATGTTGTGTGTTAATCATCCAATAACTATGAGCTAGTTAGAGACTTCAACAAGCTTCGAGAGTATTAAAAGAGAGTAAAAACATTATTTATAGTGCATAAAATTCAAATTCCAGCTCAAATATATATCGGCTTAATTCGTTATGAAATATTAAAAGCAGGTTTCAACGAGAACATTATTTATTAAAAAAAATGTTTGAATGGAAATCGTATGAAGAGGATAAAACTAATGATGCTGTAAATAATTTTCCATGAATGGAAACGTTACATGGATATAACAAAAGGAGCTGGATAATTTCACTAAATATACCTATACGCAATATCGTTCTATTACAAAAGCAGGTGCTATTCATGTGGAATTTTAAATTAGAGGTAAATCTGGGATTTTAGAATACATCAATAATACGGTAAAAAAGCAAAATTAAACGTTACAAGGCTAGAGATCGATAATAATAATACAACTTGATTTGAAAAAAAAATTGTAGGAGCATATAATTCCCAAAGGGTATTGAAAAGCTAGCCAAAGTGAATACTAAATCCAACCATTTTCACGATACAAAAAACGCCAGGCCGGATCTACAATGGGTCATCTGGAGCGGTGCCCCGGGGCCCCCGACCTTAGGGGCCCCTGGCAGAGAATAAAAAGGGAAAAATATTTAGCCCTTTTTTTCCCTTCGGAGCCGTCCTTTCGCCGGTATCACCTCAGCCTCCTGGGCTTATTGTGGATACTCCTATTTAGCCCATTCTTGACATATTTAAAATTTTTATACAAAAACAAACTTGAAAAAAAGATTGAAACATATTAGTTGACTCAGAGTTTGCTAGTTTGACTTAATGCTAAATAGAAAGAAACATGGCATTGAGGATTCAAAAAAAATTGAAACTTTCCATTTTGTCTTCCCCCTCGTTCTTCAAGATGAGATTTTACAAATAATGAACTTACCGTCAAAAAAATTGCAGTCAGAAAAAAACGATCTTTTGTTTGCACATGATCAGCTTCAAAATGCGTTACAGAGAATTCAGAGCTTGAGAGAAAATTTCAATTCATTACTGATGAATGTGTCAGAAATTTGCGGTGGAAAATTGAAAAAAAGGTTCTAGACAAAAGATCACGTGAGGTAAAGTCTCACTTTGATGAGTTGTCACAAGATGAGAGATTGAATGATCCTCAACAACGCCTTGGAGTTAATGTTTTCTACCCGATGATATGATACAATATTATCGCAACTTGAATCTAGGTTTGTTGGAATGAAAAATGTTCTGAAAACTCATAAAATCCTGCAACCTCAGTATCTTACAAATTCATCCAAGAGCGAGTTGGAGCAAGAAGCTGATTTGTTTTCCAAAACCTTTTCGAATGATGTGTCACCTTTCTTTTCCTCTCAGTTGCTTTCTGTATACGGTCAACATTTTCAAACGAAATCAATTCAAGGAAAGATGTCAAAGAGCTAGCCCGTTTCTTGATAATTCAAAATGCGTCATTGTCGTTCAGTTATCCAGATGTGTGCACAGCACTTCTGATGTTTCTAACTGTCCCTATGACTACTGCGAAAGCTGAACGGATTTTCTCTAAATTAAAGTTAATCAAAAACTACTTGCGTACTTCAATGGGACAAAATAGACTTAGTAATTTAGCGCTACTGTCCATTGAAAATCAAAGAGCGCGCAAAATTGACTTTAATAAGGAAATAAACAAATTTTTTTCTAAAAAATCTAGAAAAAAGTGTTTTAGTTTCTGCGTTTGTAACAAAATGTCATAAGAGCATTTACAAACATTCTACATGTAGGATATTGCCTGCAGATTCTACAAGTTGTGAACAATAAATATCGTCATTAACAGAAAACTGTCGTTCTCACTTAATATTTATACGATATTATTATAACAATTGATTTTAATATGGGGCCCCAAATTGTCTTTTGCCCCGGGGCCTTTCCAAATCAAGCTCCGGACCTGAAAAACGCTATTAAAAATTCTATCTGACCTAAAGTATTTGTACATTTTACATTAAAAATGTATAAATTCAATTATTTTACGGCAGTTTAATGTTTCCCATTTTTAAACAAACAAAGAGCTTTGTTGATAGTTTAAATTAAGGGAAACTGTAAATATGTATACTAATCAATTTTGTGTGTTTCCAATGGCATAGTAAATGTTTACAATTAATCAATATTATTATGTTGTATTGATATAGTCAAATGCAGTCTTATCATGCGGGTCATACGATTCAACAAAGACAAACTCACCGTTTTTGTTTTTTTATTGCGTTTAATCATAACTTCCATATAAAATCCGTAAGATGAATAAGACAGACTTATGCAATTTTGACGGGAGAAAAAAGGATATGATTTAGTTTTCAGCGATTCTAAAAAGTCTTTCACCAACGAAGTTTCTATTTAAATGTAATCTATGTCACTTTTGGCCGTTTGCACCAATAGAAGCATAAGCTCAGGATAGCTATGGCGAGTTTAACATTTAAGGGTTGCTTAGTTAAAGTTCAATTGCACCAATGTTTTTGCTCTGCTTCTAAGATAAGTGCTTAAATACATTTGTCAACCTCGCTATTTAAGTTGAGTTTTATTTATTTCTCTATAGTGACTTTCCGTTTTGGGGTTTGAAATACATATTAAAAGCTGCTGAAAGTCAATTCTTTGAAAATCGAAGGATTTTATCCTTGTTTTTTAAATAAGAAAATTGTTTATAATGGAAAACACAGTAAAAATGCTGCAAAGAATCTTCTAGCATTTCTACGAGTTGTGAAACAGTCAAGCGAAACCTTTGGAAAAAGGTTTTTCCATCCAATTCTTCATAAAAGTTTTTACGGTTGTACCGTCTTCTTGGAAATCCATTTTCAAGAATATTTAATAATTCCAAATAATCCTCCATAAACATCCTTTTTAAAAAATAAAAAAAACACACTTGAAATTGGATGATGAAAAACGAAAACCCGAAAACAGAAAAATCATTGACATATATGTCAATGAAAACACAAGAATGTTAGGTTAAGATAAGTGGAGAATAAGCGAGAGATTTTCTAAGCTTAGCTAAGTGCAGCTTAAAATAACCAGTTGTTCATGGTGCAAAACAAAACATTCTCAAAGCGCCACTTAACTTTAAGTCTACTTGAATATCAATTGGTGCAAACGGCCATTTGACAATTCAAAGTGACAATATGAATAATAAGAAGAAATTTCCCGGTATTTTACATACTCAAGCAAAAGAAATGGTACTTAATCTGATAGATTATTTCGAGAATGAATGAAAAAGTGGAAATTCGTCAACCAGTGTGCAGGAAGCATCAACCATCATTATTTCCTCCCGGTTAATTTTATTATCTCACATTTTAGTAACCTCTGTGTCTTCTGATATGATACATATGGTTAGTGACCTTTGAACCCGCACGATAAGAGCGCTTTTGACTATAGCAAATTGTTATTTATTAATTATAATTCGCCCATTTCGACCACTATATTTACAAAGTACTTTTTTTATTAATTCAATATTCTCCATCAGCAGCAGGTGTCCATTAAAATCGAACTCCTCTCCCATCCAGTCCGAATAAATTGTTTTTAATTCACGTCATTATCCCTGTTAATTGAAGGAAATCAAAAGTACAAATTTTGACCTTATTAGATAGTTCTTAACTTCGGAAGTTATAACTATTGTTAAAACAGATGAATAAATAGTCCATCAAATAAAATCTACATCTTTTCTAGCTTTTTGTTGCATTTTTAATTTTTTGAAAATATAAAATAATGAAGATATTTTTATATAATAACCCTGTACATTCTTTAAAGTAGTGTCATAAAACAACTATCAAACCAACCGGGTTTGATATAAGAAAAATATATCAAATAAAATTATTTCATCTACAAATGACTTAAAATCGTTGCCGTCACCTTCATCGTCATCTTTATGTGACCTGCAACCGATGCCATCCTCATCAACGTCATCTACTTACCAGTTAACACCAAATAACTCCAATGGACCGGCAATTTTAAGTAATTTACAGAATGCAACAAATTGTGTTTCTAATATTTATAATAATAATAATAGTTTTTGGTTGATATATATTTTTGGTATATATATGTTGAAATAAAATAACTTTTGAAAAATGGGTTGGCATACTTTTTTGTATATACGGTCGTAGAAAAAATAATGTTCCTAACTCATGCGTAAAGTGTCTTTCCCGCCCTTGACCGCTTGCCCGAACTCCGCTTTGCGTCGTTCGGGTGAACTGCAGTAGCGTGCGGGAAAGTATCACTTTCCGCACTTGTTATGAAAATAACTATTCATTAACAGATAACGTTTAAGCCGAACAAAATATCAGTAGCGAATGTTACCACCTCTAGCACGAATAACTTCCTTCTTCCTTACACTTTGAAATAAGCGACCGTATTTCATTTTGGTCAATTATAGTTTCTCCGAGATTTGAATTAGATTTCCACTCACGTCATCCAGAGTGTTGATTTGGCGTCGTTATTTTCCTTCCAACGGTGTCCAAAGCTTTTCTATGGGATTCACGCCCGTGCTTTGAAAGGGTTGGACAATTCATGGTATTAATTTCCACCTCTTCAAGATAATTTCTCACAATTCGAGCATCCGGTCTTGCATTATCACGTATTAGCATGCTGCTGGTCTGCAATCTCGAATACGTATCTTCCAGCTGTAAGGTTTTCATTTCCACTACACATCTAACTAAATTAAGAATAGTGTTTGGAACTAATATTATTTTGACAAATGTATGTATTTTTCAGTGACAGTAAATTATGAACAACTTATATATCAGTTATCCAATTATTCCGAAATAGAATATTGTATTGTACTTGTACACTAATTTGATATTGAATATTTTTGATTTGGGATCTCAAGTTGATAGGGTCACGAATCGGTCACAAATGGTTAAATATGGGGACTATGTATAAAAATTGGCATAGAAACAACGGTAATAAACAAAAAAGAAGCAGAAGACTTAAAAATCATAGAAAGAAAGATTCTTAGAACGATACTGGGGCTGAACATAACAAGAACTGGGGAGACTCAAAACTAACAAAGAAATAGAAAGCGAGTTAAGCAATGAGGCAATCGTGACATATATAAAAGCACAACGCCTAAAATGGACAGGACATATTATGAGACGAAAGCCTGGAGAAATGATAAGAAGAATAACGAAATGGACTCATCTATGGCCGAGAAGAAGGAGAAGACCCAAAGAAATAAGTTAGAAGAATCAGATAGAAGAGGATACAAACAGTATGGGAATTAAAGAGTGGAGAGAAAAATGCAGAAATAGAGCAGAAGGGTAGAAAATAACTTGTGAAGCCAGGACACACCAGAAATTGTAACAATAAGGAGTGAAAAGGGAGTAATCATTCCTAATAAATGGATTTAAAAGCGCATTAGCGTTAGCCACAAATTAATAAATATTCTCTCAGCTGTGCCACAACTGCCACAAGGTTCCCATCTATTGTTTAATTTGTTTATGAATGATCTGACAAGGGATAATGCTGGGCAGTATTGTAGTTTGTTTTGCTGCCCTGTCAATTTCATTACCTGAATTTCCAAAATATCCTGTATACAAAGTATTTCCACAATAATCTTTTTTATTATTCTGGCAGATTCTTCCTGTCTATTTTAAGAATAAAAGATTATATATAAATACGTTCAGATATTTTAAAGTCAATAAGAAACAGGATTCTCAATATTTGGGATAAACATAAACATAAAAAGTAGTTGGTAGAATACATTTCAGAGCATATGTTCCAAATGTGCTCCTTCAGCTAAAATACAATCATCCGCTTGACGTCTAATGGATTGCTGAGATCGTTTGAAAAAGCCAGGAGTGTTGGTATATTACATCCTTGTGCATTTGAAGATTTCCTAATTGAATACCGGGATTGTGCTAGCGAGTGATTATCAATATACATCATTCAGAGGTCTGGAAAAACATTATCCGAAAACTCCTGTACGACAACTGAAAAATGTTGAGAAGTGGAGTTATATATGCAATTAAATACTCAATTATGAGAGGCACATCTTCCAAAAGAACTGGAAGTATCACTGGTTGGTCGTTGGGAAAGAAAATAATAATAATGATAATAAATTCTTTATTGTTCACCATATAAAAAGAAAACAACTCAGTACTACACTTTATCGGAAAAATATTGCAAACAAAAGGTTAGGTGATAGGTCTATTGACCAATTCTTCCCCACCAACCTTAATAAAGAAAACTAAAGAACAACCATACCAAAAGTTACCTAAGATTACCTAATAATTAATATTAAGGTTCTGAATTATGTAAAAAAAATTATTTCGATAACATGACATTAACATAACAATAATATTATAATAATATTAAAACCAATTGACTAAACTCAACTGTATTAAAACAAGTTCTTACGCAGTTTATTCCTGAATGCTGCCAGTGACAGCGAGAACCTTGGCACATCCAGGATATGGTGTATGTATATTTGAGTGACATTTACTGATACCCAGAAGATCTATTGTACTCCCTCACTTCTACTTAGTTCCCGAGGAAGGTCTCAGAAACTAGTAGCTCCTTTAGCTCTATTTCCCGGAGGTGTTTTAGGATATCTGCAGGCTTTAACTTAGGTAAATGTCCCTTTTCTGTCCAAGTCCAATAATCTCCTAATTTTTGTACCCTAGCATTTTGCATTGATGTCCAATGGATGGAGGTTTCGTCATCCATGCCACAAAATCTACATTCTTCCTCCTCCATTATTTTGAGCTTTTTCAGGTGTCCATTCAGGAATCAATAACCCGATAGTATCCCTGTTAAAACTCTTACTGCTGTTTCACTTTGATTTGTGCACTCATTACATCTCAACCAAGCAGAATCTTTGATTATCTAAGTTCTACTAGATATTTCCAATGGTCAGATCTTTTCTTTTTTCAGCACTGCTTATTTCTTGCAATATTACATTGGAGCTGATACCACAAAAGGGTTCCGGCCAGTGTGTTTCAGTCCCTTTCAGTCTCTTTCATTCACCAAAAAGTTGTAGATTAAGAGCTTGTATCCGCAGAGATACTTCCTTAGTGCCTCCCATTTAGTTTTTGGGAAGGGGTTGAAGGAATCTTCAGAAACCATCTGCAAGGATGTCGCTTAAAGTTTCTGCATAAGACACGTCAGTCGACTAAAACCTAAAATGAAAAAATTGTTCAAAAAAATATGCACGTTGCTTGTTTGAACGACACTTAGTGTCTAATCTTCCAACAAAATGTATTTCCGTTGCCTCTATCTGTCGTTTTCGCATGATCATTACAATCTCCGATTTTTAAATTCTTTAAAACCACCAAGAGATCTTTTTTACAAAATGAAATATGTCAATATCAATTTTTGTAGACATCCCATTCTATAAAATATATATCTACCTGTTGAAAAATCCTGCAGATGACATAACAGTCGATGACAAAATTTGCTGACTATTCAACGTTTCTTTACTGTTACGATTCTCGTTCGTGTCGAAGGGATCTGCCGCCCCTCGGTACGAAATATTCGATTTGAGTCATAGGCAGGCCTCGGAGGAACGCGATTTTTGTCAAAATATATATTTCTAAAGCGCAAGATTTACATATTTTAATAGATAAACTGGAATAATCACGTAAAAATTCGATATAACTGTTATTTTTGAAAGAAATATCAGTGTTAGATAATAAGAAAACTTCATAAAGAAAATAAAAATATGAAAAATAGCTTATTGATTTGGAAATGGCGTTTAGAAAATAGGTACTTAGGGTATCTTTTTGGGATCTGATTAAATAAATCTTCTATCTACGTTTTAAGGATATGTTTGACTGACTGAATGATAAATATTTTATTTTATTCTTATAAAAAAAAACTGTTTTCCGAGCGGAAAATTCTGAGTGACATTTATAACGTGAAAATTGTGTTTATAGCGTTACTAAAATTGGAATTTTCTACTTCTGTTAGTATTAGAAACTTTAGTTCGGTACACCCACGTTCACGTGAAAGGCGGCGTTTATATAGAAAGGAAATAAAGCGATAGGATGTATGTGAAGTCAAAAAGGCAGTGGCTGCGTGTCCGAGTTCGGACACTTAATTATTCTTACTAAATGTCCGACATCGGACATTTGATTTCAATTGCTATATGTCCGAGGCTGGAGCCATGAACGTTGATCCGATGTGGGATACTGAAAAAGGTAGTTATACTGAATTTATAATCCGGTAGCCGAATTATTTGATAAGCAACACTTGCGAGTCCTAATTTGTTTATTTTGAAAATAAGTACTGTAGGAAAACAGAACAAACAACACAATATAAATATGTACTCATAATTACATTTTGGTATTGCTAATGAGTACCTAAATACTAATCTTAAGTGAGTTTCTAAGTTCACTTAGTTTTAAACTTTTTGGAAGACCAATGGCTGTTAATGAATGTCCTTTTGGACGCCCCCTTCCTCTTTTTATTCGAAGAGGCATTTTTATGTTTGCTACTCTCTCTCTATCATCTGAATTGCTTACAATTTGTAAGTCATTTAAATCAATATTTGTAAGATTTGTTTCTGGATGCTCTGTTGTAAGTTTTTTTGTTTCTCCTTCGTAGTCGACGTTTTGAGGTAACAAAATGTTTTCGTCATTTTCGACGTAGATTTACAATTTGGCCCATTAGTTATGAATCACCCTGTATTTGCTGGTTTACCTGGTATTTGGTCTTTTGCCATTAGAATTGCGACTAAACAACTATCCACCCACTTTCCTTCCATCTCCCTCAAACCCTTCTTAATCCTTTCTATCCCCTCCTCATTGACTTCTCCAATATCCTTCAGGATTACCGCCTCATTCCTGACCTCCTTTTCCATTTCCCTATCTGTATAAATTGCCACCTCCGTACCATCTGCTCTCACCCACGCGATCATCTTCCTCAGCACCCCCATCTCCACATGCTCAAGCCAGTGTAGCCCAACGCTGACCTTGCTCCCCACTTCTTCTATACATTACGTATCTTAAAAAGTATGATAGCGCTCCATAATTGCGGGTAAAAAATAATCGTTAGACGGTCAATACATTTATTTGATAATTAAAAGTTATTAAGAACATTTTAACCATTATTAGTTGAAATTATAATATTAAATGAATTTATCGTCAAATAAACATTATAAATTAAAATATTGACTGGACTATGACAGTATTTATCCACAATAACAAGGTGGTACCGGTAAAGGGACGGCTCCTTAAAAAAAATAACAGCATCATATCGTATTACAGTCAAACAAAAAGCCGGCAACTTTAAGTTCACACAATATCCCCTACGTCAAGTATACCTACTTTCGGTACTAGATCGAGATTGTGGTGCAATCTCGATCTAGTACCGATACGATCCACCGCAAGATGGAGGTGTGTAAAATCATCAATTGGTTACACAATGGAAATTTTTTGAAATTAAGACAGTAAAAAATTTAAAAAATTTGAAATCTAATTTTCTTAGAGAGAGGTTTTACCAAAAATACTTTTCGTAGATAAATAAAGCATTCATCGTAAACCAAAAAGCTTGTCCTGTTTGCGGATTAAATTCCAGTTTCACCAACTGGAATACGAGAAACATCTGCCAGATATAGCCTAAGTTTTTACCTCAATACTCAAATCTCTAAAATTCAACTAACGGTATGCAAATAACCAGCAAAACGATTTCTAAAGGGCCTCTTAAACCCAACTGATATGATTTCGATATCTCTCGAAGATATATAAATGTCCCTTTATAATTCCAAAGCTGCAGGACAGAGCAGTATTTGATTCATATCAATAAAATGAGGCTTTATGTTTGTTTATTTCAATTAACTACACCGGAAAAGGAATGAGAAGAATATGAATAGCTTAGTTACAAAAATTTGGTCGTTTGGTAAGAGCCTTGGGACAATCTTATTTTAAATAATTTCAATGTCGACACACTTCCAGTTACCGTAGATTTTTGCTTGCTTATTTTAAACAGTGTGCTAGAAGTCCGTCTTGGGATGGAAGTTTTATCACAGATCTATAAATCCGCCAAAATGTTATAATTTACGCAAGCATTGATAATGATAACGTTTTATCCAAATTATTTACTATTATCGTTATTTTGGATAAATTTCTAGTATACATTTGTTTGAATATTTTGCTAGTCTATGTGCTGTATGTATGTAACTTGTAATATATAATAGTATATTACGTAACGTGTGTGGTAAGAAGCATTTTACGCACGAATGGAAAAGTTACGTAATTCCGTGAGTGCGTAAAATGCTTTACAACACGAGTTACGTGCTATACTTTACCTACGACCTACTTGTACTTGTATTTTTTATAAGAAG
>CAJUYI010000288.1:143931-171313 GCA_910591695.1 Galerucella pusilla | reverse complement strand
TTTTTTTTACAGTGCGTAATAGACGTCATTACATTGATACCGACTGTGTGTTATTGACTGATTACAGGGGGGTCGTAGGTAAAGTATTATTATTGTTTATTGTGATAGGCAAGCGAAACAGTTCATAGTATCTATCTAATCTACAGATTCAAATGAATGTAATTTGGTATACCTAGTTGTACGTCTTGGTTATTGAATTAAAATATCTGAGGTTTAACATCACAAACCCAATAGTCATACCTAGCTAAATTAAACAGAAAGCTAATAAATAAGTTATAAAAAGGCTGAACACTAGAGACACACACTTATGGATGGTTTGTAATATGGAAAAAGTACAGAACTGAAACAGGAAGTATGTTTCAAGTAAACTGAATTATCAGTTATTAAGAATTTTCTTGAATTAAACATATTTTTGAGTAAGTACCTATTTTAATTTTGCTGATACAGACAATAATCATCTGAATTCATTTGTTAAAATTTTGCCTATTGTCGTATTTAATAAAGCGTTAGAATAATTACAATTATTCTGCGATATCTATAACTTGTAATACTTTATTCATGTGCAATAACGTAAATTAAACTACAGCCCTGTACAGTTTAAATGCTCTCGTGAGCTTTTATTTACATCGTGCGTAAATGAAATCTGAATAGAACTATATTATTTAGTTCTGGTCTACTAACATTTAACTAAAATGGTTTCCTTGGCGTCTTGTTTTCTCAATAAACATGGAGAAATAAGGGAATCAAGATATTTTTGCGAGCATTTATCAGTATCTTTAACTAAAGCACCCCAAATGAAAAGTAATTCACCCTCTGATAACCTATTAGCAACACACACATAAAAATATTATTATTAACCGAGCACCAAAATTATTTCGCGATGGGCTTTGCCTCGAGCGCAATAAGGTGCGAGGCTTATAAATGTCTTCACCACCGTGGTGTATATACAATTTTTTCCACGACTAGCCAAATTTAGGAAAAAAATTAAAAATAATTCACAAACGCACCACGAGAAGCGTTTACCCCGTCGTCTGACTGACAAGTACACTGTCAGTTTTCGATATATTATTGTAATGTTTTTCTTATTTATTTGAACTGTTTTTACCGTGGGATAAAATTATACACTCACTATTGATTTATTAAAGAAACACTTACACACTATAATAAACTTAATTTATATACACACTACTTAATGTCTACTAATTTATCTACACTCGGTATAATAATTGTCCTAATTTATCTTCAACACTATTTATATTCACTCACTGTATACTGAAATTGTTTACCGATTCACTGTATACTGAACAACTCCTCGACTCACTCGAAAACCCGCGTATATATAGTTCTTTGCAGCTCTAGAATATTCTTGAATATACCACCTCTGCGTATACAGAACAGTCTGAATATTACCTGCGAAAGAACCTTTCTTGAAAGGTCGCATTCATAGTTTGCGACAGGACCGGCTTCTGAATCAGTGAACATTATGAACGTACTCGTTATCTCATCAGTCATTTTTGGTTGAGAGCGAATTTTAAACTAATGGCATTTTTATTCAAATAATTTTATCTTGATAGGTGATTTCAAGCAGCAAATATGTTAAAGACAATCTCCTGGGTATACAAAATTATGTTGCACAAGTTTTTATTGAATCCATGAATTCTCAAAATATTTGAATTTGTCCATTATTGACCTAGGTTAATAATAGAAAATGATTAACCACTAATAGAGAAATTTAACTTCTCAGTTAGGTAGAAGAAGCAATATTCACAGCTAGTGGAAAAATGTATTTTTACTTTTTCCAACCGGATGAATGATCGTCCGGCAAATCGTAAAAAGCACTTTTTTTAAATTATTTACGTATATTTACGACAGCAAAAAAATTGGCAAAGGCAGTGTAGACTGAATCTTCCAGTGGGATATAATTAGAAGTTTGTACCTCGACAGCAGTCTATTTTTCAGTTTGGGTTGCTTTTAAAGTGTAATGTTAACGAGACTCTTAACCAACACTTGTTTTATGTACTAACCACTATCACGCGCTGTTGTTTGTTTTGTTGTCCTGGAACTTCCATTGTGTCACACTGCATTACATAAGGTATGCTGACAATATATTTTTATAAATATACATTTACAAAAAAAATATTATTTTTATAGCTGCCTCTAACATTTATACATGGTGAACCATTTTAGTAGTTCTTATAAGCTAAATGTATTTCAAAATTAATTTGAAACATACAGGGTCTCTAATAAAGTGTGTCAAACCAAAGTTTATATATAGTCAGATGAATTTTGTCTCCCTAGAATTTCTGATATTTTAGCCACATAGAAACGTCCGTTAAAATCCTTCAATATGTCACAAAAATTATCTCAGACGTTGCGCAGCTCTCAAAGGATCTAACAAAAACATATTCGGACTAGAAAACTCTGATATTCTGTGTTTTCTTTGATATAAAATGCTTTTTGTGATCAACATTGTGAAAATAGAAACAAAACTTCATTAAAGCTTCCTTTGTTTAGCACGTAGAATTTAATTACAGAGTATTTCGTTAGAAAAGCAAAAATCCGGCGTTAATTTATAGTTTTGGACGCACTAACTTTCAAAAAATTTGATAACAGACGTAAAGCCGTGGTCACATTGTACTGTTTTTCCATTTTAAAACCTATAGTCAAAAGCGCTGTTATCCTGCGGGTTCAAAGGTCACTAACCATATATATCAAATCATAAGACACAGAGGTTACAAAAATGTGAGATTACAAATTTAATATACCCGGAGAAAATAATCTATCAGTTTAGGTACCATTTTTTTGCTTGAGGATGCAAAATACCAGAAAATTGCTTCTTATTATTCATATTGTCACTTTGAATTGTCGCGGTCTGCTTCCTCCTTTCTCCTATTTGCCCAGGTCTCCCCTGGCTTGTGTCTTCTTTCCCCATATACCCTACAAAGGAAGGTCTGCTGACAGTCTCTGGCCATGTGCTCCACGCTCTAACATAGCCAGCATTCCCTTATGTCTGCCCTCCTCTCTCCCCTCTACAATATTTACCCTATTCCAGTCAAACTTAATCTCGCGTTTTCCTTTCTCGCTTTCTCCCATTCCACCCTCACCACCGCCATTTTCATCCCGTTCCTCTCCCTCACCACTGTCATCTCCCTTGTCCCTTGCCCAATCAATTCCTCTATTTTCTTTCTCACCACTTCATCTTCAATTCACGGGTCTATCCCCACCATCCTAAAGGTTTTTGTTGCTCTTACCGCTTCCACCGCCCTAGCTCCTGTTACCCATTCCACATCTCTCAGAATTCCCCTGACCTCAACCCCTTTCTTTGGTTGCTATTGAGGAATAGGTAAATCAAATATTACTTCATCTCCTCCACTTTATTTCTGACCCGAGTCGGTGAAGGGGGAGGAAAAATAAATCTCAGCTCACTTCGAAGTGAGTAGATGAAAAAAAAACGCGCACATAACCGATGTGTGCTGAGATTAACTGAGATCTCAGTCAAAAATAACGCACCTATTGATCTATTTTTTTTCTTGTTACAGCTACCAGAGGGAGTGCAGTTGACGTTAAGTGAGCTGCGCGAAATGGCGTGTCAGCAGCAAACGCAGATTGAATCGCAGCACCAATTGCTGGCTGCCAAAGAACAAAGGCTTAGGTACCTGAAAGAGCAGGAGGCGCGGCAACAGCGCGTCCACGCTGAAAGCGAACGGTTGCGCAGGTTGAGGGATCGCGTCGATGCGCAAGAGCTCAAACTGCGTAAACTTAGAGCGCTCAGGGGGCAAGTCGACCAACAAAAGCAAAATAATATTTCTCTCAGTGAGTATTACATCCTTTTTTTCTACTATACGCTTTGGATTATTAAAGCAACCATCAAATATTATGTTTGTAGTTTGAAAACAGTAAGTCTAGTTTCTAGATGAAGAGAAATTTCATATATGCGAAGTCGACAGAACTTATCAAATCGAGTATTTCAAGAATGGAATTCAGTTCCGTATATATATAAAGTTGTCAATGCCATATCTGTGAACTCGTTTGAAAACAACTATGTGTCTTTCAGATCAGTATAAAAAGAAAATAATTTTCTGTATTCTTTCGATTATATTCGACACTATTGGTATTGGATTTAATAATTTTTATTGACATTATAGCAATTTTAAGAGAGTTGAGAAACATTTTTAAGTTATACATTGAACATATGTTAGCTAACTCCCTCTACAGTCTATTAAACCTATTTTTTTGGACTTTTTATCACACATTACGGAACAACTACGTATTTTCAGCATCATTGGATTTGTACGACCGCATTTCAATTCACCGATCTAGTGAATAACAAAATTGATTTCCCTAGTGCAGAATCTCCATGACGCTTATCAAGCCATTGTTCGGCTTCGACAATATGTTCCCCATCAAAAAACAATATTTAATCAACACACGCAATTCTTTTTATATTCTATTGTATTCGTTATTACAAAACAAGGCTAATTTAAACCACAGAACTAATTTTTGACATTTGTGACGATAGGTAGATTTTTGGACGTTGGGCGCTAATTTGTAATATTGAAAAAGTTTATCGGATAACGGCGTTGAGTAATGTACTTTTGGTACTTATCTGAGATATCCCTTTTAAAAAGGTAATCCAACATATTGAGACACTAGGTCTATCTATACCATAAGGAAGGTGTTGGCTAGGTCACCAGGGGTGTCCTGGATGCAGTGGCGGATTCGACACCTGCGGGGCCCGCGACTTTTTTTTTGGGCTGAGATGGGAAACTCATGTTCGAATGGATTCTAACCAATACCCTGACAGTGTTGGACTCATCCCCAAGGGATGCCTACCAACCAAACCCACCTCAAGCTCGCCCTTACTCCCGTCTCGGAATCACTACCCTACCCTAGCGGGCGGTGATTCCTCACACACTCTCTGTCATCTACTTCCTTCTATCACTCCTACCTCTCGCATGCCTTCTCTTTCCTAATCATGCTCTCCACCTGATTTATCTGTAACACCCTCCATCCATCCTCTAAATTTTTTTTCCGCGGTCTGCTTTCTCCTTTTTCTTATTTGCCCAGACTCGTTCTATTTGCCCAGACTCGTCTCTCCCGTCTTCATCCACTCCCTTCCTTCTTCTCCTACTACATTCTGTCTCCCCTGACTTGTGTCCTCTTTCCCCACATACCCTACAAAGGAAGGTCTGCCGACAGTCTCTGCCCATGTGCTCCACGCTCTAACATAGCCAGCATTCCCTTACATCTGCCATCCTCTCTCACCTCTACAATATTTACCCTATTCCAGTCCAACTTAATTTCGCGTTTTCCTTTCTCGCTTTCTCCCATTCCACCCTCACCACCGCCATTTTCATCCCGTTCCTCTCCCTCACCACTGTATTCACCCTTGTCCCTTCCCCAATCAATTCCTTTATTTTCTTTCTCACCACTTCATCTTCAATCCACGGGTCTATCCCCACCATCCTGAAGGTTTTTGTTCCTCTTCCCGCTTCCACCGCCCTAGCTCCTGTTACTCATTCCACATCCCTCAGAATTCCCCTGACCTCAACCCCTTTCTTTGCCTCTTTAACCACGTCCCTGTTCCTTGAGACTCTAAGTCTATCCATCCACTTTCCTTCCATCTCCCTCAAACCCTTCTTAATCCTTTCTATCCCCTCCTGATTGACTTCTCCAATATCCTTCAGGGTTACCGCTTCATTCCTGACCTCCTTTTCCTTTTTCCTATCTGTATAAATTGTCTCCTTGGTCCCATCTGATCTCACCCACGCGATCATCCTCCTCGGCACATCCATCTCCACATGTTCAAGCCTGTGTAGCCCAACGCTGACCTTGCTCTAAACTAAATCGACCTGGGGCCCTCATAAGGGCGGAGAAAAACCTTCAATAAGAGAAAATAATACAAAAACTTTAACAACGGAGCCCCCCGAACCGAAGCTTCGCGGGTCAATTGACCGTTGAAAATTGGCCTTTTGGCGAGAGGTGTAATAAAAGTGGCTAATCAGCCGTCGATCAGTGATTAAAGAAAAACTTGATGTATAAATTTGAGAAATAGACGAAATATGTCGATATCCAGAAAACATACGGATATTTCAAGACCGTTGCAATAATATGTTGAACAGAAAACTTCGTGCTATTATCTAAACCGTTCTATATCATATTTCTATAGAATATTCCAACTCATTTTTTATATAAAGCAGATTGAAAAGAATTACGACTCTTCTTATAGCGTATCATATCGGTGTCAGTGCTTTCTCGTTCGTAGCCGCTATTCTATACCGGAAACCATTCTCTTGTTGACCGTGGAAGTATTCATTTATTTGGAATAATCCTTGATATGGGAAACCAAGCTCTTTCTTACGAGGGATATCTGAATATATGACAAACAATATGTAATGCTGTCATTACTAACGTCATTGAATGTTGGAAAGTGTCATATTACACACCTTTACTTCCCGCCCTGACACCCGCCCTCTAAAATAATATGATCGTTACCTAATATTATCTATTTTAGATGAATATTTTTTATATTTTTATATATAACACATTGATAAATATTATAATACCTATTTCTGGAGGGGTACAATCCATCAATTCTTCATTGGATGACATTTTTCTTAATTTTTTCTTCGCGAACTTAATATCCATCAGACTTTATCTGACATTTATTTATTATAATGGTGACAGTTGTCAAATGTAATATTTTGGGTGTGTAGTAAATAAAATAGTATACAAACCTCGGTAGGAAGTTTCATTCCTGTCTCGAGATATTAGCTAACCTAACCTCTCGACAGTAATGAAACTCTTTCCACCTCGGTGTGTAATATACTACTGCAATCGTATATTTCTAACCTTACAATTCCATATTTTTTCCCAAATCGTTACCTTATTTCCTTCAAGGGCTGTGCGACATATAATTGTTAATTAAACCAAAAAGTCTAACTATGGTTTTTATAAACGGGTAAAATTTTACCAATTTTCAATAAACCGTTTAATAATTATAAATGAAAACCATTTTCAATTTCCAACTTCAGAGCCCTATAGCTCGCCTCTTTATCATCTCCCACATTTTTGGTACGAAGTCCTGAGGAACACCTTGTATGTATTCAGTCACGTAGGTATAATTTTTACAAAGGGAGGGTTTTGGTTTTTTCATCTGATAGGTTTAGAAGGGGAAAGCTTTATTGAAGGCGCCGCCTAAGGCAAAAAAAATCGAGCGCCACGACCTAAAGCAATTTTTCAAGTTCAAGAAATAATGTTAAGTTTTTTTTAGTTATTTGTTTGACTTGGCTACATCTAAAAGGGGGCGTCCATTAATTACGTGGGGCGTTTTTGAGAATTTTTCGACCCCCTCTCCCCCATTGGTGAGATATCGTGAGATTTTCCTCAACTCCCTCCCCCCTCCCTTAATCTCACGCGAGATTCTTTAAAACCTTTATTTGGACTGTAAACGTGTTGGATTATTAAGACAATTTAATTCATGTATAAAAATGGCATATGCCACAGTGCAATTGTCACTTTGACAGCGGCAAAAGTTAGCTTTAACTTTTACAGCGATAAATTAACTCTAATGTTAAAATGTCATATACCTGGAAATGTTATTGTCACTTTGACATCGATAAAAAAGGTACATCCTTTTTTATCGCGATAAAAACTCCTCTTCCTCAATATCTAGTAAGCGGACGTCACTTTTACACAATGACAATGAGTCGCAAGTTTGGTTAGTTATAAGTTGTTCATCCATATATTCTGTTGTTAATTTATCTTGCCAAAAAACTCTCGAGCTTTTCTTTTATCAGATAAATTCCTCTTTAACTCAAAGTTTTGTCAATCACTAAATTTGCTCGAAAAACTGACATTAGATAAAATCATGTCAGTTTTTCTCGTAAAATTAGTGATTGGCAAAACTGTTTCGTTGCAAAGAGAAATTTATCCGATAAAAAAAAAGCTCTTGTCTTTTTACTGTAGTGGTTTTTTCACTTATTCATTTGTTCATCAATATCACTGTTCCTAATATAAATTTCAATAACTGCGTTTTTAATAATTTTACATTAAAATAAAAATAAATAAAGTTTGCATTGATATGTTTCCAAATTTCTCATTCATTAAATTGTCCTGCCGAATTTCACTCGAGGTTTGTATTGATATTGGGTAAATTTGGGTTGCTCAAATTCTAAACTGTTTCCTTTAGCAATTTGACTCGAATAACTGTCAACCTAAAAACACTCCACCTTCGGTGTTGTGTTTTTAATAGTTGACAATTATTCCCGTCAAATTGCTAGGAAACATTTTCTCATTAAACAACACAAATTTACCCGATAAAATACAAACCACTTGTGCAATTAAAAGTGAAAAAAAAACTTGTTCTATTACCTACTTTTATTGTTGGTTGTAGAAGTCTTCTGGAGTCATTTGGGGTCTTCCATTTAGTTTTTGCCTCCTGTGGTCCAGCGTCTCACAGTTGCATAATATGCGCAGAGCTGTTTCAGTGTCCTTTTTGCATCTCCTGCATGTGAGGTCTCCGTTATACAGCCCTATTTTGTTCAGGTGCTCCTTTGTGGGAAAGTCTCCCGTAAGAAGCCCCGTTATGGTGCGTAGTTTGTTCCTGCTCATTGAGAGCAGTTCTTTTGCTACTTTTTCTGGTGGTTTTATAAATTTCCTCCCATGTGTTTGCTCGGGCGTATTCTTCCAGAGTTTTATGGATTGTTCTTTTACCCACCCTTTTAACCATGACCTAGGGGAGCATCTGGGGATGCCCACAGATGGTACGGGTCCGTTCATCAGTGTTGACGATCCTGCTCTTGCAAGTTCGTCAGCTTTTTCATTGCCAGCGATTCCTTTGTGACCTGGGACCCACTACAGTGTTATACTGTTCCGAGTCGCCAGTCTTCTAAGTTCTTCGCTGCATTCCCATACCAGCCGAGATGTTACCTGTATATTAATTTGGGAGAACCTATTTTAAAAAGTGATAGATGATTGAAAATTGAAGCTTTTATTAAAACAGAAAATCAATCTCACAAAAGTAAGTTTAACCTCTTCAGCTAAATTATTCACAATTGTTGAGGAATCTATTTCTATTGCCACATCCCGATGAATACTCATATTGCGGCAGTATGCTAATAAAAAAATATTGTACCTTTATTGTATTTTCTATGGGGCGGGTTTGAACCCACAAAACCCCCCTTTATATACGTCCCTGTATGTATTCTTGAATAATTGTTTGTAATCGTCTATTTTTACTCAATTCAATTTATCTATTATCCATGTCGGCATTTCCTTCTCACCCGTTACCCTATTCTATACCGGAAAACATCTATAATCGTTCATGATTTATATCATTATAAAATACCTACATTGAATAAAAAGTGTAAAGAAAGCAGAACATGTATTCGCTTATTTTCTTCTCAAAACGCCGCTGGCGCTTTTTTTAACGTATCTACATAGTAAATGGAGAGATTGAATTTTTTGCCCCTCGTAACAAACGCACTTTAATATAAATAAAAAAATGCGAAAAGAAAAACGAGACTAAGAAGATAAAATGAACATATTCGGAAGGAAATGTATTATGGTTGGTTAAGCATGAAACAAAACAGTTGAGTGTTGTGTGTGTGTATGGGTATGAATATAACGGTTTCACGTAATAGTCTTGCTGGAATATACAGTTTTTTTTTTAAATCTGAAGGAAACGCAAAAAACCAATTCGTTTTTCTCAATAACATATGCTCATATTCAGCAAATATAGGCCAATCATTGCTCGAAGTTTTTTATCATCTGATCCGAGGAAGTTAGGACACAAACATCAAATATTAGGCCTGTTCGTAGAGCAGTCACAAACGGTTGGAAGTTGGACGACTCATGCGCAGTGAATAAAAACCGCCCACAAAAAGATTCTGCGCATGAGTCGTCCTGTTTCCAACCGTTTGTGACTTCTCTACGAACAGACCTTATGGGTTTGTTCCAACTAAGCGAAATGGTGCGTACATGAACGTCACGATCATGTGCATAACAAAATTTCTGTTCCAACAAGTTCCGACAATTTCACGGACTGATAAAAATGCGTTCCAACAAAAACTGGACACTTTCATGAACGTGTCGGCGAACGATCATTTTCATCAGAGATCTGGATGTAGAACCGTTCGTCCAAACTGTCAGTTGGTGATTTAGGGCGAGTTGTATCAAACAGTATCAAACACCTAAACTCGGTTTATTGATGACTGATGTAATTGTTGATAATAAATACATCAATCAGCCACAGTCTAAACATCAGTTATCATTACACCGAGTTAAAGTGTTTTACCTACGACCCCCCCCTGTAATCAGTCAATAACACACAGTCGGTATCAATGTAATGACGTCTATTACGCACTGTAAAAAAAACGCACAGCTGTACACACGGCTTCCTTAGCAACATCTTAGCAACTGTCAATAGACATCGCCATTTTATTCAAAATTTACTATTTGAAAACATTCGATATGGCCACGTTTAACTATGAAAAGCCCAAAGGGCTAAGTAAATGTATTGATTATAATTGAAAAATGGACTTTCGATTATCAACAATATTTTAATAATTATTGAACGTCAGTTCTTTAATGTGCTTCTTTCATTGGTAATAAAGTAATAGAGATGGAGTTTACCAAGCACCTCTAATTATGTAACTGTTATTTCTTATGATTCTTATAAAAAATATAAGTACAAGCAGGTCGTAGGTAAAGTATAGTACGTTACTTGTGTTGTAAAGCATTTTACGCACTCACGGAATTACGCACTCGTAGCTACGCGGCATCGTGCGTAACTTTTCCATTCGTGCGTAAAATGCTTCTTACCACACACGTTACGTAATATACTATTATACAACTTGCCATAAGGTTAGGTAATGGTAAATAAACATAAATCATACATATATAAAACGTGAACTTATAGAGTTGTAATAAAGATCCTGAAAGTGGTAACAATTTAAAAATGAATCGTAGAATCGTTCCAACAATGCATATGGTATGATGTTCATGGATTAATTCACGTACAGGTTCTCGAACGTATGATCCGTTCATAAATAAGTTCACGAACGTTCACGTACTAATCAGAAGGTGGTTGTTGGAACAAACCTATTATGTACCTGCTTGGACAAAAAAGTTGTACGAAATCTTATAACCATTAACATAATGAAAGTAGATTTGAAAAAAAATGTTTCAACCCTTTATTTTTCAAAAATTGTTAACAGATTCACTGTCAGGGGCACATAGTGACGATTGACCGTGTGCCACCTCTTTACAATCACTGTGTGCTAATCAACGCCTCTCAGGCGGTCAACATCATATTTTTGTTAGTTTATTAGGTTATTAAATTATCTTTGTTGTAAATACATTAAAAAAGTAATAAATAAACATGGTTTAATGAGAATCAATATTATAAAAAACAAATATACATAAAAACTGCACTGATCCTTAACAATACAAACTTCTCACACGACTTACCAATCCACATTGATCCATAAAATACTTCAACCTAGAATTGTAACTCCTATGTTGTCAGCAGTGACTACTATTTTAACTACCATCTGAAGCTTGGCCGCAGGAACTATAAAATTCAGCGCCAATTTTAAATATCGAGTTGATGGAGAATTTTATCTTTTTAAAAAATAAATCGGCTGTTTACCTAAAGAACACAAAATTCAGCTGCTTATAAAAATATATAAATTATAACTGATAATATTTCGCCAAATCTTGCATCAGAGCTGAACATAAGAGAATATTTGGCAAACTCTTGTTGATGCAAGATTGTTAATCAGTTATAATTTATATGTTTTCATAAAAGCTGCACTTTGTATTCTTTTGGTAAAAAGTCAATTTATTTCTAAAAAACTTGTGCAGCAGAGTAAGAGTTAAAGCAACATAATGCAACATTTTTGGAGGAGGTAAAGTTTGCAATATATTTATAATTTATGTGTCTAGGAAAAAGTATATGGTGAACGACGAATACTTTAAATAAAAAAACTTTGGGGAATTAAATATTTATTTAGTGATAATAACAACATTTTTAACACACATACCTATACATAACACACAACATACTACCTAACTAGATTATTTCCCAATATTCTGCTATTTTCATTCCTAAAATATAAATATTTTGTGTTATTTTTCATCCATGTGGTCTGGCATCTAGTTCTAAACAATTCAACAAGGAGGGTCACGTATGAAGTACCTATACTAATTTCTATAGTGTCTTCTCCTTTGAAAGCGTTTTTTTAGAACAAAATTTGATATATGTAGCTGCTTTCATTATTGGATCAACATAAAATGTTGAATCCTTGTTAGTATTCATGAATTTTGGAAATTTCATATCATCTCCTCTTGAAATAGTATTAGGTTACTTTTTTAATACCATAAAAGGAGAATCCTAATTATTAATTAACCTATAGACTTTCACCTAATATTAAATTTAGGTAATTACCTGGAATGAATAAAGTGAGAACAGCTTTTCTTTTCAGCCTCTTTTTCCTGGTACTTTACAGTCATCTCTAAAGTGTCTAACACAAACACGGGAGGTATATTTGTTTTTAAGGGATGTAGTGTAACTTCACATTATTAATATTTCTCAGCCAGGAGTTAAATAGTTCAGGTTCACGTTTTAGAAACCGATGTTAAGCACTTGTTTTGTCTCAGCAAACCGGAACACAACAAAGTTTTTTACGTGGTTTGTTTATTTTTCCTTCCATTTTGACATCTTGACATTACGATTGTTGATGATCAGTGCCCTCTGCAGTTTGGCCGCATCGTAACTTAAAACATTCTCTCCAATCCCAGTTACAATTCTAGGTTGAAGTATTTTATACACTGACCGGATAAATTTCTCTGCCGTTCTATTAGAACTATTATACAAGAACGCCTCTCCGGCGGTTTCGGCGTTTTTATCGAAATCGACCGAACGCCCCTAGGGCGGTGCTGGCAGTGAATGTGTTAAACACTTTGAAATCTTGTTTTATTGAATCCGCTTTATTTGGAATCTAATCACATTTGAGATATGCATGAGCTCTTTGGGTTGGTGTTTTAAATTTTGAAAATTTAACATGGCGCCCACACAAACTGACTTTATATTTTTTTCGATAGCTAGGCACTGGGAGAATACTATTAGGAATTTCATATTCATAATTGATTCGTTTTTATAAAACCCTACCATGAGGCCTAATCGCTGCCTGCCCCTTTTGTACTCATGCAGTGGTACAACGAAAATGAAATAATTCACAGATGGGATTCCCCATCATTGTTAATAAATTAAGCCACTTTTTAATCCTTCTATGGCAAAAAATTCGTTTATTTTGCAACTGGTTATTATAAATAACTACTCTAGATCAATAAATTAAAAATTGTAATTACGTTTTATTCTTTACTTCTAATCTGTGGCCAAATTTTATTTCTCCATAAAGTTTTACTACATGTTTATAAAAAAAGTCATAAAATATCGAAATAGGACAAACTCCAAGCAAACACTCGATAAATCTTCGTTGAAGTAACCTTTTTTTTGCTGGACTCTTGGCCTTACAATTGACCTGATGAAAAGATAAATTAAGGAGCAAATCGAAGTTACAAAGATCGAAAATCTAACGTTTTAAGAGTCCCTTTAAAGAAAAAAATGGAACATCCAAAATAGTGTTATTTGAAGATAATCAATGAATGAGTTAAACCCAGCACTTTATAAAAAGAAAGAGTTATACCTGAAAACGTTTAATAAAATACTAGTACGTTAAGATTAATTTAAGGGGTTAGGGGTAGTCATAATTCTCAAAAAATAGATTTAATCTTCTTTCAGTTTAACATCTTAATAATATTCTCTGAATAATTGAAATAAATCGGACAAATACGTTTCGAGATATTTGACAATTAACAAAGGGCTCAAGGGCACTCCCGAACGCTAGACAGGAGCAGGTAGTTAGCAACAGCAACAGCAGCAAGCAACCGGTTTCTTGAAGACGGAAAACCTGGATGTATTGGAAAAACCTAGGTGGTTCAGAAAACGGAGGCAAAAAACCTATATGGCTCATAATTTGCTGGATGGCTCAGAAAAACCTATATGGCTCAGACAAACGGAGACGAAAAACCTGGATGGCTCAGACAACGGAGACGTAAAACCTTCATGGCTCAGACAAACGGAAACGAAAAACCTGGATGGCTCAGAAAGCGCAGACCAGAAGCCTAAATGGACCAGTAAATCCTTGAGGGCTCAAGGAAAGGAGACGAAGAGCCTGGGTGGCTCCGACAACGGAAGCGTAAAACCTCCATGGCTCAGACAAACGGAAACGAAAAACCTGGATGGCTCAGAAAGCGTAGACCAGAAGCCTAGATGGACCAATAAAACCTTTATGGCTCAAGGAAAGGAGACGAAAACAACCTAGATGGATCAGTATTACATGACTCAGGCAGCGCAGACATAGAATCGGGATGACTCAGAAAAACCTTGATGGCTCAGAGAAAGGAGACGAAACACGACATAGATGGATCAGTGAAACCTAGATGGTCCAGAAAGCGCAGACAAAAAAACTGGATGGCTTAGAAAAACCTGTCAAGTGGAAACATTATGTAATGATGCCATATTATTACATTTATAGAATATAATGATTTACTGGTAAAAAATATATTGAAAATTCCCATTTTTTCATGTCTCTAACTACCCCTAACCCAATAAGAGTGAATATCAGAATTAGGGTAAGCAAGTGTTAAATTTATCACAGTTTTTCATAAAAAACTAGTAGGTGACAGATGGCTGGAGCAGTGTTGCATTTAAAGTTACTTTTGGGGAAATTCAAAAAGATACTGACTTCTTAAACTAGCCTCGTATATTATAATCTCGGCTGGAATATTTTAAACGTGTTAAGTCGGTACTTCCTTATAGCTATTAAAATAGAAAAGAGGCATGAGCTTTATACGTACCGCACAAAAACTGGACGCTTTATTATAAGCGACGTTTCGTTCTCAATTTGTTACGTCTGGCTACACATAATAATTACTAATGACTAATAAATGTTTTGTGTGTTGGAAAAAGTTAGTGTTTTGCTCATAAAATCGTTTTTATTCAAATGCTTTTTGAAAAATTTCAATTTTAAAATTTCGCAAATTTAACGATGCGTACGTTGGGGAATCAATTATTTTGAATATTTTTATTCTCATGAGGTTTTTGTAAAACTGTAAACAAAAATAAAACACTCATATATTATGACGTTATAGACAGTTTTTCAAACTTCAAGTTGGATTAGCATTTTGGTAAATGGCTATTGATTCATAAAACATCTAAATCAGAAAGTGGCTAACTTCATCTTTAAGTTTGTGACGTGTCTGTAGTGAAAGTAGCAAACCTTTAGGGATACTTAATTACCAGTTTTCTCCTAAAATATTCGGTTTAAAATATGTTTCAATTAAATTTACTACTAATATACACTCACCGGCACGAAAAACGGAGCAGTTGAATTTTTTTAAACAAACTTCAAATTTTAATGCTTTGTGATGTTTTATTATTATAATATCTTACACACAAATAAAATAAAATGTTTAAAATAATTTTTAACAACAATTGAACCTTTATTTGAAGAAAAAAAATGTTCTGAACAATTTAAAAAACCAGAACGAAAAAAAATTTCTGATGTGTCATAACGACTTTAAATTATTCAAAACTGAAACGACTTGCTATCCCAAACTTTGGAGCCGCATTATTAATAACGGGTGTTGCCCCCACGTGCTCGAATTAATGCCTGTATCCTTCTTGGCATGCCTAAAATCAAGTGCCGAATGTCCGCTTGTGGAATAAGTTCCCAATTTTCCAAAAGAGCTTGTCGCAGCTGATTTAAAGTTGAAGGAGCATGAGCACGACTTCGCATTCTTCGCCCAAGCATGTCCCAAACATGTTCTATGGGGTTGGTATCTGGGCTTAACGCTGGCCAGTTCATAACAGGAATGTTTACCTCGTTTAAATATTGTTGAGTGATTCTCGCAGTATGAGGTCTTGCGTTGTTATCATGCATAAGAAGAAAGTCATTTCCAATAAAATCAACATAAGGGACAACAAAATCTTGGAGAACGTCCTCAATGTACCTGGCAGCAGTTAAGGAGCCTCTCGGAAGGATGTACAATTCTGTGTGTGCCTCCAGAGAAATTCCGGCCTACACCATATCAGATCCCCCTTGATATCCTACCCTAGGGCTGAAGGTACATTCAGCAAAACGCTCGTGTAGCCTTCGCCATACTCTCTCACGGCCATCTGGAGACCGTAAGCTAAATCTGGACTCGTCAGTAAATAACACGTTCCCCCATTCATTTTCACCCCAGTGCTCATGAATTCTGGCGAACTGAAGTCGTGCAACACGATGATTCCTAAGACGTTCTGGGCCTGTCGCAGATCTACGACTGGTTAGGTTGGCTTCCCTGAGTCTTCGCCTAACTGTCCGCTCGCTTACATTAGTTTGCCGGACGTACTGAAGTTGATTTCTGATTTCAACAGCTGTAGTATGACGATTTCGTAGACTTTGTAAGGTGATAAAACGATCATCAAGAGCGCTAGTTCTGCGTTGAGGACCAGTTCCAGGTCGTCTATTGTAAGCTCCAGTTTCCAAAAAACGTGTAAAAATACGGTGCACAGTGCTATTGGATACATTATCAGGGGTCGGCAACACTGTGCTATAACAGGGCCACATATGTTGCCAGAGTATCAGTGCGGGCCGCACTTAATTTGATATTTATATGTTCGGGCATGTATTTTTAATATTTGAAATAAAACGCATATATATTCATACAATCATGTCTATTTTAATTGAATTACTATACTGACATAAAAGTAAGAGCTAGTGAGATTTTTACGGCTGCATTTGACTTGCAAGTTTTTTAACGTCTGCTTTCATTTTAGTAGTGGACACGCGCAGTATCGCGTCTAAATGTTCATCCGTTAACCGCGAACAATTCTTATTTCTGCGGTAGTTGAGAATTGAAAAAGTCTACTCAAACAAATATGTACTACCAAACATAGTTATTATTTGCTGAGCAAACTTTTTCAATTCTTTGAAGTTTTCAGAACTCATACCTCCGTAGAACTGTATTAAGACAGTGCTTTCCTTAAATGCCGTTTTAAGTGTGCAATTACTTTGCAAATCTGAAATAAAACAAATTGCTCGCGAGTGCATACAACGTACTTACCTCATACGTCGTGCGTGAGAAGCTATCAGCGAAGGGAAGAAACGCGTAGCTAGCAACCAGATGAGACGTGAGTTTCCGGCGAATTTCCACAACCGAATGAGGCGAGAGCTGCGCGTGGCTGTGATTTTAACTAAAGCCGGTCGCTGTGAACTTTTTCGCCGCCGCACACCTACGTCTAATCAAAGACTGCCGCCACCTATTGTCTCAAAGGAGCCGCCCGCCGCCGACGGCCACGTGCGGCGGATAAACGCAAAAGAAATTGCCAAGAATTGAATGAGTACAGCAAATATTTATTTTCGGTAGAAACAATACATAACATCACAGTCTTCATAAACAGTTCTTAAGAAATAAAATTGGTACATTTTTATCACCCCGCGTGGGAGCGAGCTTTCAAGAATACTCTCATGGCCCAGCAGCATGTCCGTATAAATTCTAGTGAATTTACATGGCCTTTTGCTTTGGTATTTTTTTCTTACGGACCTCAAGCTTGCGGGCCGCACCAAGATAGTCCATGGGCCGCATGCGGCCCGCGGGCCGCCGGTTGCCGACCCCTGCATTATACTGTCGGGCAACATATCGTTCACTCCTCCCATCTTGAAGCAACGCAACAATAGCAGCCGCTGTTTCGGGATTAACAGACATATTTTTTAGATTAAATAAATGTATCACTATAGATTAAATAAACGCAGAACAAATTTAACACGTATCTGTCACGTTGGATCTGTCACATTTCTCAAAATTCATGGCCAACTATGCACTTGCACTTTACGGCCAAGTAATCAGATCTATGGGGTTTATTATTTTAACTCAAATAAACTTTTTTACTTCAAATAAAGGTTCAATTATTGTTAAAAAATATTTTAAACATGTTATTTTATTTGTGTGTAAGATATTATAATAATAAAACATCACAAAGAATTAAAATTTGCAGTTTGTTTAAAAAAATTCAACTACTCCGTTTTTCGTGCCGGTGAGTGTAGTATTAAAATACCAAAAGCCGGATATCGGTTAGGTTAAGGTATTATTGAAAAAAACAAGCTTCAGGAATAATATTTAGATCAGTCCCTATTTCAAGTGCATTAGACCCTTATTTATTAATGATTTGGTAGACTAGGATAAGGATTATAATAGACGATTTTAGTTTGGCAAAATATGCTAATACTTATAACTACTAGAATAAATTCTAAAATCCTACCTTGTCGAGTCGCTCAATAGAGGAAACTTTGAAAAGGAAATGGGTCCCTAAAGTAAACTGAATCCGCCCTTAGAACATACAAGTTTTTAATTCAATTACTCTATTAAGTCACTATTGGGAAGAAAACATAAAATTATTAACATGTTTCCAAGTGCATTAAAAGTAAACTTTGATTTTGTTGAGGATGCATGTTTGAGGACTCTAAAAATAAACAGCATGTTGAAATTAATTCTCTCTCTATTCGCGAATTACGTCAGGCGATGATCCCTTTCGATAATTAAATGGGAAAGATAAGCCATATGCGCCCCAAACACATGCTACTTTTTCAGCGTTTTGGCAGCCGACAAAAATAAGAACACAAATAAGTGAGCCTCTATCAAATTTGCTATGGTACGCCTGAGGTAAATGAAAATGATGATGAATGATAAAGAAATAATAAATAAATTGAATTGTATAGTACGCCTATGAATTTTAACGACTACGGATCTGTTAATGTTTACTGTACAATGAGGGATTTATAAACTTTTGTTACTAAATCCTTATCGCCAGATACCGAGTCAACAAAATATTGTGAAACGTTCTGTTACATTGGTTGATTAGTGCATATAAGACGTATCTAGATACCAGGATAAGCCTGCATACTTCATATCACTTAAACTTTATTACGACTACTCTAACTTCTTGTCGATACTTGACATACTGCGGATATGACTCTAAGCTAACTTTAAGCGAACTCTCCCGTAATCCACAATATTAATATTCAAAGTCATCACGTCTGTTTACCCATCAGTTTAGATTTGTATCAATAATTATTAAACTCGAGATTAAATTACTTATTAATTAAGGCAAATTTGTGTGATCAATACACTGGGTGTTGGATAAATTACATTTCATTATAGTTACAGATGGAAAAAGAAGAAGAGCAACGTCACTTTATTTTGCTTTATTTAAGGAGTTTGTTACCTTTAAGTTTCAATTTGCACCACATTGTTCAAGATGGTTAGCAATATTTGAATAAAAGGCCAACCATTTATGCTGCTACACTGGAAAAGTTTACTGATACTTTCTTTTGCTGGAAGGAAAACGCTAGAACGTTTTTTTAGGGAAGGTGTCGCATAGAAGGAGACCCAGTACCCTAAGGTTTTAAGGGTATTAAGCCTTAAATGGATCTTTATTGATTATAGGGTGGTAAATATCATTTTTTGTGGCAAATCTTTGTTGGCACAGAAGTGGGTTTAAAAACTGAAATGGCGGTATTTATCCGGTGAATGAAGTAGAAGAGAATGGAAGATTGGGTAGTTTGTGTTGCATGTTGTGGAGTATTATGATGTGAATAAATGATTTATAAGATGTGTGTAACTTTTAAATTCGATATATTTAATGTAGTGAATGATGTAAAGCAATTTAGGTTAGGTGTGTGGTGAGTGGGTCTATAAGGCACTCCACTGTGACTCGCAAAAATCTATTGTGGCTCACACGGATTCAGATTTCACCAAACAAATTCAGCTTCTTAACAAAGCCGATCTTCCGACAGTCTAAGTTTTAAATATGATGATTCAGGTGACAGTGGCCTGTTAAAAGGCCTATTAGACAATTTAGGTCATGCCTGCTATGGTCTAAGATTTGCTTGGAGACATTCTTCGAAGGATATAAAAAAGCCTTTGGACGAAACAATCCTGGTAAATTATGCCAGAAGTCTAAAGCTCTTCTTGCTGTCCGGGTATTTGGTGTTTGTTTGGCAAAACTTATTGCGATGCCAATCGTAGGTTCTGGTCCGATAGAAACACGTGCAACTACCTCCCTTGCAAGAGAGTCTGCCTTCTCGTTTCCTTCCTGCAATACTTTATTGAGATCTCATATTAAGGAGAGTCTTCTTGGCAATCTAAAACCAATTTCTACGTTACACGGTGAGAGCTAAGTGCTTTCAAAGCCGCTTGGCAATCTTAAGCTCTTCTTGCTCTCCAGGTGTTTAGTGTTTGTTTGGCCAAACTTATTGCGATGCCAATCGTAGGTTCTGGTCCGATAGAAACACGTGCGGCACCCTCCCTTGCAAGAGAGTCTGCCTTCTCGTTTCCTTCCATGCCAGAATTGCCAGGGATAGAGACCTGCAATACTTTATTGAGATCTATTAAGGAGAGTCTTTTTGGCAATCTAAAACCAATTTCGACGTTACTCGGTGAGAACTAAGTGCTTTCAAAGCCGCTTGGCAATCTAAAGCTCTTCTTGCTATCCAGGTATTCAGTGTTTGTTTGGCAAAACTTATTGCGATGTCAATTGTAAAGCAGAGTCATACATATTATATAATTGTGAGATGTCTGTTATTCTTAATAACTGTTTAAATATTTTAGGTTTAACAGTTTTCTGTTTATGCTTTAGGGTGAAACGGCCCATGGACCAAGGCCATGGAAAGACCATGTGGCAAAAGTAATCGTCGCTAGGGGATGTCCGCAAGGGGGAGTTCTTTCGCCCACATTGTGGAACCTAGTCATTGACGAGCTAATAACCCTTTTAAACGGTGAGGGCTTTCTAACGATTGGGTATGACGATGATATCGTTGTCCTTGTTGTTGGAAGGCACATTACCGTTCTCAGGGACCTCATGCAAAGGGCTCTGAATAGGGTACATGGGTACATGGGTACACGGACTTGCAGTTAATCCTGCCAAGGCTGAGATAGTTGCTTTCACCAAAAAGAGAGGTATAAGACCTGAGGGTCTAAATCTTGATGGAGTACCACTGCCGGTGGTTGAACAGGTGAAGTATCTAGGAGTGATCCTTGATAAATCACTGACATGGAAGGCTCATCTTGATAGTCGCCTAAGCAAGGTGACAAACACGTATTGGGCCTGTAGGAGAGCCATTGGTCCGAGGTGGGGACTGACCCCCCAAAACGATCATATGGTTCTATAGAGTTAATATGCTGCCTATGCTCACATATGCGGCTCTGGTCTGGTGGCCGAGGGTAACCTTGGTCACGGCTAGATTGCGACTGGTACGCCTTCAAAGGGTGGTCAGTTTGGGTGCAACTGGCTGCATGAAGACTACACCAACTGCTGCGATGGAAGTGATTCTTGGTCTTCGGCCTCTTCACCATGTGATCGAGGCTGAGGCGGGGAGTGCTTTCCTGCGCATGAAGCGTCTGGGATACGTGCGAAGAGGGGAAGAGTGCAGACACGTCAAGAGGCTCCGGCTCCTGGAAGATATTCCAGTTCTGGCTCGAGCGTCTGACGAATGCTTGCGCTACTTCGCAACCCCATACAGGGCTATGATCCGGGACAGAGAATCCTGGGATAAAGAGACGAATACACAGCCTCATGGGAATGTCTGGTTCACAGATGGCTCATGCTCTGGTGACAGAGCAGGGGCTGGAATTTACTCTAGGAACCCAAGGACACAAATCTGTATACCATTGGGTGATGGTGTATCTGCATATCAGGCCGAGATATACGCTATCCTGGAATTTGCGCAGATAAACCTAGACAGAGGTTATGTGGATCGACGCATAATAACCATATACACCGACAGTCAGGCAGCAATTAAATCCTTGAGTGGATATACCATCAACTCGGGACTTGCTGACGAATGTCGAGAACGACTTGCTGATCTTGCAAGTCAAAACGCAGTGCGGCTAGAATGGATTCCGGCCCACTCTGGTTTTGAAGGCAACGAAATGGCGGATGCACTGGCTGCGTAAGGGGCGGCAGCTCCTTTTTGCGGCCCGGGCCCGACCCTCGGCCTAACAAAACAAACGATACGCAAGGAGACGAGGAAGTGGCAGAGGAACCAGCACCTCCAAACTCCTACTGAAGGGATGGACTGATGGACACGATGGGGCAGCTATTGAACTACCAAGGAGTAGGTTGAGGAAGACAGACAGAGGACTCCTAACAGGGCACTGCTGTATGAGGAAGCACCTCTACAATCTAGGAGTAGAGGAAAGTTCCCTATGTAGGGGTTGCGGATGAAACGTCAGTTCATGTTCTCTTAGAGTGTCCACACTGGGCTGTATTACGCAGGCGAATCTTCGGAGTCACTGTCATGGCTCCTGGGGACACAAGCAGGCATCCACTGAAAAAGGTTGTGGCCTTTATTGAAGGGCTCGGCTTCATGGATGACTAGGTAGCAGGAATGGCACAATGGGCCCGCCAGTGGCTTCAGTGCCGGAACCGTGACTTTAGTTTGGCTAGGTCAAGGCTCGCCTGCACATTCTGTATTAGTAGAAGGGTGAAACGGCGCATTTATATAAAATTTTATTCGGGATGTTTGCTTGGCAAAGAAATGGAGCCTAAATACATCCCTTATAAAAAATATATTAAATTTAAAACCCTCTATTTGCGGATCTCATATATACTTAGAAATGATTTTTCACGGAGGAAAGACCTTGTCAAATATATGTACGTTTGATATTTTTCAAAATTTGTGCATGAATGTGTATAAGCTGATATATCATATAACATGAGAAATATGATGACAACCTCAATATTGGAGATGTGCTAATATTTCAGTCTTCGTCATGAGGTTTTCGACAAATCGATACCATTTTAATCAACTACGTAAACTGTTCTAGTTACATAATATTTGGTCAATTGTTTCTGTTCAACGTGGTGGAAATTTAGCGGTTACGAATTGTGAATAATTGTCTCATTAAATCGCACGGCATCTGTGGTTAATATCGTATATTTCGATGCATGCCATATCCAACTTTGGTTATTTATTTGAATGTACCGGGTGGACCAATATCTCTGCTGTATATCAGAAGCTATCCAACTTATAACTTTAAGAAAAAAAATTGAAGAACGTATCGCCTGACAGACGGTAAAAACTTTAGTTCCTTTTAAGCAATAATCAACTTTTTTGAACCAATAAATAAATACACATATTAATATAAGAATTTATTTTACTCTGGATGAAACTTCATTTAACAAAAATATACAGTAGTATTAATTATAAAAAATCTTATCATTAAGTTGATTGGCACAATGTATGCTGACAATCAACATTTTGCGCTGAGAGCTCTGATACTGAGGAGAGAGCGTGAGAGCCCACGCGCTCAAGGCACATAACGTAACAACGTAACGTAACGGTCAGATCTTTTGCGTCGTAACCTCCCTCGCTCCAAGCAACGTAATGGTCAGACCAACCTAACATGAAGAACTGAAGTTCTAAAAATTTCTTTATAAAAGTGTACATGGGAAATCTCTAGAAATAACTTTCAAGTTTTTAATACGATCGCTAGAGGGCGGATTCTATGAAGAAAAATTTAATAATAATTGTAACATGTCTATCAACCTGTTTCAACTCTTATATCACAGATTATAAAGAGAACAGATACGAATCCCGGTAAAACATCAAACGGTTTTCAGCTCCGTCGTCAATAACCTTGGACCTTTAACTCGGTATGGCCGCAATGTTGCCAGTTTAAAATATTTTCTGAATTTCTTACCAAATTGCACTGTCGACTCAGGGACAATAACAATTTCTAGTGCCGGATCTAGTTTTCTAACTCACTAAATCTTCAAAACTGCGCCATGAATTAAAACAATAATCATAATCGAATATATATTTATGTATTTATTAAATACCTATATGTACATTCCTATAATTTGTTATAAATAGTCATTACTCATGAGAGAATTAATTAATAAATACATTTTTAGATAACACAAATAATTACAAAAATCAACCAAATTTTAAAGTACAAATAATTCTTAATTTATTTATTATCAAAGCTAATACAATATACACCTATGCAAGGGAGAATTTTGATAATAATTTGTAGCACCAAAGTTAATAATATCAAAAACTTTAAAATTTCTTTTATCATAGGCCGGTATATTAAGTTATATACTCTCATCCCTTGGAAATCGAATGAACTTGATTTTTCTTTCCGAATAAAATTTATTTTGACAGTCTCTGTATGAACAATACACTTCGCCGTAATGTTTATTCATTTTATAAGAATAATAATCTATACCACCATATTTTTATAGTTAATATTACCACAACGCACAATCGATCAGTCAAATAACACAATTAATATCGCCGATTGAACACCTTCAAACAATGAAGCAAACAAAAATGGCGTTATGAATTTTGAGCATGTTTTGACGTTTTGATTATGTTAGGTTAGGTTAGGTTAGACGTTATTGTACATGGTTGCCAAGGATGTGGTTTGTGAAAAAAGTATATATTTATGGTATGATTTTTATACATTATAATTTTTTCAATTGTATAATTCTTTTAATGTTGATAAAATTGATTTAAAACAAGTAATTATCGAATATTTGTATATGTATAACTATCACACTTAAAAAAATACTTATGAAATATTTTACTTATGATCGTAAATTGAAGGAAATATTATGCAAATTGACAACCCTGTTGACAAATTTCGCGAAGCAGCCCGAACGGAGTCGACATAAGACGATGGGCATTTAAATGGGTATGTCCACCCATCTCTCTCTTTTTACTGTTCTCTGTCAAGCTTTCGTATCTGTTCTCTATTCTCTATCCCCAACCCTGAGCGTCAGACAATTGACATCTGTCAACGGCCATTGTGGCAACTTCTGACCGCCAAGAGCAAAGCTCCATTTCGCTATCGACTGTCTTCAAGGCAAGACATACCTTCTTCTTTTCTTTTCACCTAAATTGCTGTTATAAGCACAACTGTTGTTGATGGGATGGAATCAAAGGATTCAGTCTTGCCAGGATCACCCTGGAAGCTAGTGCCAAATAAATATTTGGCGATGATCAGGAAAAACCTACGTTCAACAGTAGAATTTCTGACTGGCCACTGTCAACTAAGGAAACACCTCCATACTATGGGGCTAGTGGACACCTCTATGCAGCATGTGTGAACAGGAAGATGAAACTATCAGACATGTCTTATGCGAGTGTTCGGAGTTATCGTCAATAAGAGAGTGTGTGTTCGGTGAGTCTTGGCCTACATCTGCCGATATAAAGGAGATGTCTCTTAGTGACCTGTCCACCTTCCTGGGAAGGAGAGGATGGACGATTACCTAGGAGGACAACTCCTCGGGAGGATGTACAATGGGTCACATGTGGCCTAAGTGCTGTGAGCCTACACTCACCCTCACTACTCTACAGATACCGATACAGAAGCACAACTGTTAGGATACCTCAAGAGTATTTCTAGGATACCGTTAAGATAGCTCAGGAATATCTCTAGAATAACTCTAAGATACCTACGATTCCATCCACCCTTCCTGGAAGTAGTTAGATTTAAGTACCATAAAAATTCATTTCATTTACCCCGATCAAAATATTTAATTTTTTACGAAAAATGAGAAATGTCACTCTAAATCCAATACCTCCCATTTCTTTCTTATTAGATGGTGATTGAAATATCTAAACTTGGCGCCCTTACAAACATTCGGTCGTCAAAGGAAGCGGATGTGAGGCAATATCCTTGTAATAAGCAAGTTTAGATGAAAAAATTAATTATAAACTAATAGTCTATCACGCCTGGCCAATTTATTGTCATTTCCCTGTCAATTTTATTTCAATTTAAGATAATTTGAAAAAAAAATGTATCTGCCTCCGTCTCTGGCATCCCTTCCCTTTTTAAAAAAGGCACTTTGCATTGTCATTAAATTCATCCTGATATATCCATCGATGTTCTCCCTACTGGTCTTATTTCCATTATTCCCGTTTCCAGACATCTATAGCATTCTCTTGTCGTTCATTTTAATACCGTGGACCGCTCATCAGAATCCCCTCAATTTAATGAACCTTGATGGAATTAATTATATTGTTGGGAGATTTCATAATTGTAACTCATTTTCTAAGCGCTTTTATCCTAGGATCCTCCTTTCGAATGTGTCAGTCGTCCATGTCTTGTCCAATTTAATTATTTTTCACTAAAATTGACATAAATGACCGTCAAAATAATCCGATCAACAATTTTTAAGAGATAGGTCAATTTATTCTTCTGTAGCAATACTGTGCTTGAAATTTAAAACGCCCTATAGACAGTCACTAAAGCATATTTTGTCTGTGTCTTTAAATTCCATTTTCCGTATAGAATCAAAATTTTTAATTCTTAAATTTTCAACCATGTAAGATTTTATTCTTTTCTTGCTGTCCCTTTCGTAATAAAATTATTTTTTCTTTGCCGAGGTTTTGTGAGAATGTCTTGTTAAAATTGAATCACAGAAACATCTGCTTCAAAATAATTCAACCAGTTTAGAGAAAAGCAAGTCATTTCTTTTAATTTATTCTTCTAATATTAAAATATTTCTTAACGGAGCTAAGTAGTTAATAGACTTGCTGATTTCTGAATGTTTTTTTGTCTAATTTCGTTTGTGTCGAAACCATAAATAAGGTACGCCAAGTATATTGCTGGAATAATATTAAGAAAAGTTTTCAAAAACTATGAAAACTTGAGGCTATTTGCTACAAACTTTATATAAAACATTGAAGATACTAACTATTGTAAAATATTCAGTAAAACGAAAAAAAAAGACTACAAAACATTGTATCCTTTTCCAACCGAAAAATCCAGTCCAAGATATTTAGAAAAGTTAAGTAAAAGAAAATAAACTGGTTAACTAGAAAGGCTCTAAGTCTAACGTAATTCAATTTTCTACAAGATACCCTATTTGGCGACAGCTCTCCGGAATTTTCTCTCTCCCACTTTCTTCTATTTGATTTCTACTCTCAAGGGAAAAGTAATATGTATGTACCTATTGGTAGTATACAAGGTGATCCAAGCTGTCGCTTTCAAGAAATATCTCGCTTAATTTAAAAGAGAATACAATACTGTAAATACTTTATTGAGTAGCATCAAAATTCCTTTCTGATTTCACTTAACAGACCGTTAGCAGCACTTTCTATTGTCAAATGCACCCCCTGTACATTTTCGTTGAAAATTCCTTGTCACTCTATTTGGAATACAACAATAATATAACATACTTGTTTTTTTTATCATTAGTACTCATAGTGGTTTTTTATGATATCGAATGAATATATACAAATTTCTATAGCAATAGGTA
>CAJUYI010000288.1:128493-143531 GCA_910591695.1 Galerucella pusilla | reverse complement strand
TTTTATGATATCGAATGAATATATACAAATTTCTATAGCAATAGGTAGTTTATATCACTATAAATATAGGGTTATTCAACACTAATGGAAATAATGTTGGATGCAGTTGAATTTCACAGATCACCAACAAATAGATAAGCATCTGACACTTCCTATGGCAAAATTAATTTACCTATTTTGACATATTTAGAGCCTGACAAGTCAATACTCTAGACTGAACCTATCACGTATTTTTTACTGTTGCCTTTTCATGACCAGCACATTTGCTAGGCAGTAGCACTTAGTATGTCGAACCCATATTAATGTATCTCTTTAATTCTCCTTTCTACACCTAATTATGATTTTTATTTCCTTGCAGCAAGTGACCTTGACTCAATACGCGCCCTTTTCAATGAAAAAGAGAAGGAGCTATCTCTGGCTGTGGCCAAAGTGGAGGAGTTGACAAGACAGTTGGAGGAATTACGGAGAGGTCGATCTAACAAAAACTCTCCGCCACCTTCTGCCTTGGAATTGGATAAACTTAGACGGGAGCTCATGGTAAGTTTCTTATCTTATCTTATTGTTGTTAGTGTGTCCCTTAGAGCGAATCACAGATAATTTATGTTTAGTAGGTACATTCAAACTGACAACACTCAAAAATTAATTACACTAGATATAGTACACTTGAAGACGGAAATGTATTATACAGGGTGGTATGTAAGAAATGGACCAAAGTGAAATGGAAGATTCTTTGCCTAAAAATATTACAATCTGACGCAACTTCTTTTAATAAAATATTGATGATAAGAAAGATAAAGGGTGGCAAAGTTGACATGTCAAAAATGTTTTTTTCTCAGTAAATTGAAAGATTTTTGATATACAAACGAGAAAATTTGAAGATAGGGGTTTTAGGGCTTGGGAAATCATAAAATGTTATCCATTTTGATGTTTTTTCTAGAGGGCGCCACAAAAGCTACCACCCTGTATAAATATGAAGTTTAATGGGCTCAGTTGTAGAAAATAGGATCGCACAATGTTAATAATATATTCAAAAACGCTCTAATAAATAAACAAGACATTCCAAAACCAGGCAATTGTTGCCATCGATCAGGAATGTATCTGTTACATCCCCCTTACTCCAAACCCCGTCACCTTTCCCGTTGCATCCGTGATTCATGTAGAAGGATATGGCGGAATGGGTGTCAAGTTAACGAGAATTTTAATTGGTCGTAGCTGTTGATTAATTAATGTTGCTTCTACTGATGTTGGTTTATATTGCTCCAAAAATTGCCCTAATATAATTTATCATCACTTTAATAACTGATAGCTACTACCTGGCTAATATATTATGCTAAAGGGAGATGGTGATGGTGCTAGGAGGTTTCAGTAGTGTTTATTTTCTGGGATATTTATCATTCCGAACAAGTACCAACTTTAATTATTTTTCGTTAAAAAACAAAATGGCAAAATTATAGTTGGAAGTGGAATTCTTTAACCCCGCGACTTTTGATGGAGGCAAAACTTTCGAGCTCGCGTCACCGACATGCGACATGCTACTCATGTGCTTGCTGGACTATTTTTGGATAAAATTTCCATAAGGGGTTTATTTAATCGTAAAAACTTACTTTTATCATAGACGTACCTACCTTAGAATTTTTATTAGAGTTGGGTTAATCCGAGGGGTAAATCGCTGATAAAAAATCTGTACACTATTTTCTTTATTTTTCAGGTAGGTATTGTCCAAGTATTTTCTCTAAGAAAATATATATTTCTATTTTCAATGCCACCTTATCATATATTATATTTTTTATTGAGATTCTTGGTTCTTGATTAGAATATAATATTTATATTAAATATGAGTAATTCGATGAAAATGATTATGTGCTATGACAAAAAAATGCCATCTTAAAGCTGACACTTTCCTCTTCAAAACGCTCTATTACAATTATTTATATCTACATTATAACTGTACAATATTTTATAATGTACTCCGCCGCGCTTCAGAAGATAGAGTCGCGCGGATGCGGAACACATACTAAGTGTACTGAATTTTTTCCGGACATACCATTGCTCGGACGAAAGAAATGCAAGACACTTTATGTTGCAAAACACTCCCCCTACACGGTGGTATTTTTTATTTTTCTCTACCTTCCTCACAGCGCGAAATATTAGAAAATTTCTAAAAAAAAAGTTTTGTTTTTTTTTTAATTTGGGAAATCGATAGACTGGTAAACTTTTTTTTTATATTAATCTACATACTTTATGGTACTTAGAAAAAAAATCAGCTGTATTGCTAATTACTTGTAGTTACTTCTATCGTCTGGCCTACTCCTACTTTATTTGTGAAAAGCTCTTTATCTTGGATATTTAATTTACATTAAATGGTATGGATACATTATTGACCCTGAATTGGATTGTACTGTTTGTAATTTTCATGAAAAGGAAAGTATTTTCCACTTACTGTTTGATTGTCCGATTTATACAACAATGAAACGGAATATCCCTTGCCTTGAAAATGTGAACTCACTGCTTCATGCCTTAAATAAAATCACAATTTTTGAGGCTAGGAAAATTGCGGAATACATTTGGAATATATTGAAATTACGCCAATTTGTCTTAAATGAATAATGTTTTGTGTGTAGTTGTTAAGATTCGCTTAACCTTTCCCATTTTAAAAATACTTTTTTATATAGAATTATATTGTACCTTGCTGTAACATTGTTTCAGAAGTAGGGTTGTGGTTTTGACCGGTCAACTTTTTTTTTGTCAATTGACTGAAATGGATTTAAAAAATAAAATTGCAAAATGAGTCCATCCAGGAGCACATTGTAAATTGTATGTATAAGTTAATAGGTATTTTATTTTTAAATATCAAAATATACATGAACAACATTAAAAATATTAACACAAAACTTAATAAACAAAAAATAGCAAACTCGGTTAATAATTTAAATTATTATGAGCGTAGTTATAAAACTCTCGATAAACACCAAAAAGATGGTTTTTAAATATTTTATAAATTTCAATTGAAACCAACTGGTCAAATCTACAATAAAATTGGCGGGAACGAATCATCCGCTTTTCATTTTAACGCAAAATTTTTCGTGCTGCCGCCAGTCTTTCGGTCAAGTCAAATAGGTGTTGGTCAATAATTGACCATGCCCAACTCTATTCAATAAAATCATTATTATTATCTTGGATATTCGGTAAAATTTTTGAAAGAGTATAATTTAATTGTAAAAATTTCCATTTTCCATGGACGTGCGATACAATTTTTTGAAAGGGATTCATTTCATTCCATAAAAATGCTGCTGCATTCAATTCAAAAGGAATTGTTTATTACAGGAAACAACGCATATTTTTTTTTTACTTTAAAATTATTCTCAAACAGTACTTTATGAAATAATGTTATTGGAACTTTAGTTCTTTACGCCAGGTTATGTTTAAGCGACCAGGGGTCGCGCAGCGATTCATAATAATAAATATGCTCCTGCCTGGATTCGAACCCGGGCCGCCCGCATGCAATGCGAGCATTCTAACCACTGAACCAGCGATGCTTTATTGAAATTCTATGCAAAGCTGGTATTCGCAGTGCTAGTGATCTACTTGAATTTGTTCGGATAAATTTTTACTATTATTTCCATAATTTTTTTTGCGCGATTAAGGGGTCTAGCTACTTTTCGAAATACAGGGTGTTGAAATTTTGAAAACTGAATGTTTTAATTCGATAACTTTAAAATGGATTGATAAATTGATTTGACATTTGGCAGGTAGTTTTTAAATGTAAAAGGGCATATTTTGAAAAAAATTGTAGTTTGTGCAACTAGTGTGGATATGATGGAAATATCGCACGAGGACGAAGAAGAAGCACGACGCCGCTCAATCGTTCAAGTGCGATATGGACAATCCACACGAGTCGAGCAGCATATTTTTTCTACGACCCAAATCTAGAAAATAAAAATTTCTATAAACTGTAATATAACTTCAAATTAAAAATTTAACAATTCAATTTTATGTTTCCACTAATTTTGTGGTGAACGAATGTCCAATTTGTATAATGCTACGGTTTCCTTTATATAAATATACGATGCTGTTATAAGTAGATGTTGCCAGTCGGACTCCCTCATGGAGGGTACCGTACCATTATCTATAATAATGAATATTCTGCTAAATATTTCAAACGTCTACCTGTTGTCGTTATTAATATCAAGCAGAATGATTATTTGAAAATAAAATTAACAATTAAAAAAAATTTCTCGCGGGGAATCGAACCCGGGTCTACCGCGTGAGAGTCTGGTGTGCTTACTACTCAACCACCAAAAAATATGCAAATTGTTTATCTATAACGTCAGATGTATTACATAACTTTTGCTTAAAAGGAACTAAAGTTCCTACCGTGTGTCCCGCGACACGTTCTACCTTTTTTAATTTGGAGAGGTCGTTGTTATACTAAAAAACATCAACGCATTTATTCCCCGACGCCTCACAGAATGAATGTTTTAATTGTTTTTTTACTCTCTTAACAAAACACTGGGCAATTATTTGTTAATTTCAAATGCATATTTATGCTGTGAATAAACTCAACACTGCACACAGCTCATACATTAACAGAACTCTAGCTATCGATGTGTAATTCTCGAGTTAGACCAAAAACAAAGACTACATTCAAATGCATACGCTGAAGGGTGGGATTGTAGGTAGGAGAAAAGAAAACAAAAAGTCACAAACAACAGTCTATTTAATACAATATGTGCATGATTCATAGATTTCCTGGGTATTATGCGAATTCCGGATGTAAAAAGGTGTGTATTTCCTTTGTAAATAAGTTGGGTTCTTAAATCTACACAGTCTGGTAGCTTTTTTAATGCGATAAGATATTTCGATTTCATTAATTCCTATACATGTATCAAAACTATAGCTGACTCTTAGGTCTACTACAGCTAAAGTTTGCGAGTTGGCGAAAAAGAGAATTAAAGTTTGTAGGTAATAGGAATGAAAAAAAAATGAACAAAATAAAATATATAAAAGGTATAAGAAATAAAAACGGCGAGGTGATACTAGAAGAAACTCAGTATAAGCATATCTGGAAAGAATTCTTCGAGGAACTGCTAACTGAAGTAGTTTCAGATAATACAACAGAGGAAGAAAGCGAAGAGCCAAAAGAAGAAAATGTAACACAGAAACCAACAAAAAATGAAATAATAGAAGTTATTAAAAGAAGCAAGAATGGGAAAGCACGAAGACGAAGTGAAGGGATGAGAGGACTGAAGGAACAGGGGATAGAAAATAAGTTGAGAAAATTAATTGCAATGACTATGAAGAAATCAAAAGTGAAGATACTTACAAGTAAAGGAGACACGGAGGGCTTTGTATCTAATAGAGGCGTAAGACAGGGTAGGGTGACAGGGTGACGGTCTATCAACAACACTATTTAATTTGGCTCTGGAGCATGTTCTGAGCAAGGGAAATTTAAGAACGAGCGGGGGCCAGATAGTCGCATATGCAGATGACATAGTGATAGTAACGAGAAGAATTAATATCATGAAACAAATGCTACTAGAATTAACAAACGGAGGTAAAAAATGTGATTAAAATAAATAGAAACAAAACAAAAATAATGAGAGTTGGCAAACAGTGTGGAAACAGAATGATAAAAATAGGGGAATATTATTTGAGGGAGTAAAAAATTCAAATATCTGGGAGTCACGATCAGCAGTAATGGGGAACGAAGATCAGAGATAGACGAAACATATAATGGCTGCTAATAGGGTATACTATGCCAATAAGAAACTATTGAAAAGCAAACTATTGACAAGATACACTAAATTCAACATTTACAACACAATAATAAGACCTGTGATAATGTATGGAGCAGAAACTATAACAATGACAAAAAGAGATAAAGAGGAGTTGAGGATAGTAGAACGGAAAATAATGAGAACAATTCTATGGCCGATAAAAACTGACGAAAATGAATACAGGCAGCGTATGAATCATGAAATACTGAGAGAAGTGAACGGGGAAGATATAGTAAAGAGAATAAAGAGACAAAGAATAAAATGGCTCGGACATGTATGGAGAGAAGGTGAGCGAGCGACTGCTGCAGTGGGAACCAGGTGGTAGGAGAAGGCAAGGAACACCCAGATCTAAGTGGAGGAGGATTTGAGAGGGATAGGAAACGTTAGATGGAAGGAAAAAACGAGGGATGGGAATCTATGGAAAAAAATAAGCCAGAAAATAATGAAATGAAGGGGTCTAGCCACTTTATATAATAGGAATGAAATAATAAAGAAAACAAATAAATTTAGAAAGTATATAGGGTAGGACATAGACAAGTTGGAATAACCAATGAAGCGTATACAGAAGACATTTTTATAGTCGTACCAAGTAAAAGAGAGCTACAACAAAATGGTATGAATCAATTTGGGTATGGTATGAAAATAAGCACCAATAAAACTAAAACTATGGTAATTGGTGATAAAACAGGAAAGATAAAAATATGTATTGAAGATCAAAGTATTCACTTGTTCTCGTCATCATCATTTCAGATAAAAATAGGAATAAAATTTGATTGTTTGAATTTTTCACACAAATTTTGAGGTTATGTGAAAAAAGTGTTGATAAAAAAGTTGTGAATCTTTTTATTACAACTTTGCCATTTAACTTTTTTCCATAGAACTTGCAGTTTTAACAGAAATCGAGATAAACTGTATTTACTCTTAAGAACTCACCCCCTTCCACTTCCCGATCTCAGATCGCCCGTAAATTATGTTCCTTATCACTTTTGTTATAATCTTCCTTTTCCAATGGGCTTTATTCTACTATTATTATTTTTTTCAGCTGGCTATTTTCTCTTTCACTGTCTACCATTACACTACTTGGAATAAATTCTAGAAGAAATCTGTCTTACATTTTCCAAACGTCTGGATATATCAATTTGTTTTCAAAGTATGTAACTCTTGTCGTCATCGTCGCGATTCGGCGTTCAGAGACCGTATTGGGAATTGGAAAAAAAGCCGCATTTCCATCTTATTTCCTCTTGCATACCGCGTTTCCTATATGCTCGTTTTTCATTTCACAAGCCTCGTTGGAATTCGCGTATTTTTGTTTCCATTACATTTAGTCACACTTTTCAAAACATTCTTCCCTCAGAATTTACCACCCCTCGCACCACTTTCGCGCTATATACTACTATTAAAATGGTTTCACCAGTGCTGGCGTACCAAAGTAACGGGAATATAGAATTTTCACGATTATTTTTTTCACTTGTCAAAATCTGACATTTTGGTGGTTTTAACCAATAGCAATACGTTATTCTAGCCAATCATTCGGTATTATACTGATAATTCTGCTTCCTCATCGATAAAACCTTGTTTACATCGAAACGTCAAAATTTTACTTAGAATTTGTCATTATTTACAACTAAAAGTGCTTCGAAGTTTATTGAAAAATGAACACAAACCGATTGAGTGCCATCACCCAAGAGAATATTAAACATTCAGGTAATACAAAATTTTTAATTTATGAAAAAAATAATCTTGTTTATTTGAGGCAAAAACATTCAAACAAACCGAATTTAGATAAAATCCCTCGTCCTAACGGACTCGTGATTTTATCAATCGGTTTGTTTTCATATTCTTGCCAAATAAACAAGTTTTCGTGAAAAAGAAAAAATTATCGATAAAATTTGAAGCACTCGTGGTATTACCTTTGATAAAAAGACGATGATGTCATTTTCAGTTACTTTCCTGCTTATCAGAATAAATATTAATTTACCAGCCGGAAATACAATTAATCCTGAACAGCCAGGGCAATTCACAGTTAACCGGTTGGCAAAACTTCAAGACGTTGTCAGATCAACTGGTAAAATTACCCAGTTTGTTTTGACGTTTATTGACATTCGATCATCGTCTTATATTTACGAGTACAAGTTTTTTTGGTGCTTTTTAATTCATTTTCATAACTAATTATTTAGGCAAATCTGCAGTGTGTAGTTAATAAAATGCCGAAGCAGCTGAACAGTAACTTTCAAGAGATGGTAACATTTTTTTAAAGATATTTTGAGCGTGAATGTCGAAATGGGCGCCCGCTTCTCCCGCTTACTGTTGTAAGAAACATAAGTAATAGTATTCACTATTTGTATTCATTAATATTAATATTATTTTGTTATTTTATAAAGTTAGGTTAGGTTAGACTTTTCCAATTTTCGTTACAGCTTGGCAACACCACAATATTCTGTTTTGGAACGTCATCGTCTTTTTATCGTAAATAAACTAGGTCTACATAGGAACCCTATACAAAGTGTTTCATTACTAAGTGGAAATATTTCTACTAATAGAATCCTGAGCTCAAAATATGGAGATTTTTCTTAAGTAAAATATACCTCCTGTACGAGTTGTATCAAAGATCTATTGTGCCCCCTTTCCCGAGGAAAGTCTCGAGACTATTAGCTCTTTTAGTCCTATTTCCCGAGGTTGGTCGGTTTTTCATTTTCTAAACGACTTTTTGGGGGTGATCCGCTCCTCTATGAGGGGGAACAATAGATCTTTTAGGTCTCAGTGAATGTCACCCCAAAATACATACATACATATTCTTCTCGCCTAGCTCATTTCCGCCATTCTAATTTTTTTTTTTAAATTGCCCCACTCAAAACTGTTCAAAACATCCTTGAACTTCTTTGAATCATTTTTGTTTGCAATGTTTGACATTCCAATTAAGTAAAATTTCAATAGCAATCTACAGAATTTTAATAGTGAAAAGAATCACTTTTAGAAACACGTGCCGCTACTGATTTTACCCAGTACACCACTTTCAGCTACTTTACCAGAGACATATTGAATTATCACGACATTTTCGTACACTTTTCCATAAACGGCAAAAAATATTAAATAATACGTTCATTTAAAAATATGCATTCAACCTCAATACCACGTCTACTAGAACTGTCCTTCTAAAAGACCCCACAAAAATTTATGTGTGCGGTAAAATCATAAAAATTTTATGAACGGCTTTTGTTACTACTGTCAACGAAAAATGCTTTTAGAAATACTCCGCTTTCGTGCATAATATTGAAATTAAGTACGTTTAGTAACAAAGAAATTATATTGAGCGAAATACTTCTAAATCCTAGTAATCCCGTTGTAGTCCAGTAAATGAAGGGAGAAAGCTCCTGAAGCTCCATCAATTTTTCATCAAAATGTAAAAAAAATATCAAAAAAAATTTTCTGAGATCATTCAAGACCTCCTAAGCACCGTCCATAAATTTCAATAAGTCTGCTTACTCTCGCCGAAACCTAAAATCGTCCCCTCCTGTCCTCGCGCATCCCTTGCCCTGCCGGTTTGCCTCGAGTGCCCACCGGGTGGGCTAGCTAGTTTAACTGAACAGAGTGTCTTCAATTGAATAGTTCGCAGTGTCGATACGAGTTCTACTGAGTGCGCGAAATAAACGTTTTATTTGAACCTAGTTTTTTGAGCATCAAGTACTGTAATAATGGCTTCTCACCGATCTTATTGCTCTGTTTCTGTCCGAGTTTATTCGAATTTAGATTAGACTGTCGTATAATAATTATCTCAGGTAGGGTTCCAGTATTTGCCTTTCAAGTTTTAATATATTACTTACAAAAAAAACATACATTATTGGTTTTTTCCTAGTAACAACTGCATTTTGAAATTTTTATTTGATAGTACAGGTGAAATTTTAGTATATATTCAATAATAAGGCACAAAAAGTTTCAGAGGTGGTACTCAAATAATTATCTGTTATTATTTTTATAAAATTCCGTCAAAAATAATGCTGAAGATTTTTATGTCATTTCTAGAATTAATGCTGTTGGAATTTTGTTTAATATGGATTATTTCCAAAACATTTCTCACCTTATCGTTTTTTTCTTTTGCGAGAATTTTAGTTTGGTCATAGTTAAATGCATGTCCTGTTTGTTATCTATGATGTGATGTGAGAGTGCTGTTACATCTGTTTTGGAGTATTTGTGAACTTGTAATCTTTTGCAGATATTGTTTACTCTGGCCAATGAATGTACTGGAGCAATCTTGGCAAGGAATTTGATACACTGTATGTGTTCGCTTGTGTTTATTTATTTTTGGTTTAATTTTTGAGAAAAATATTTTGTTGGTGTCAATCAGTTTGTGGGAAATTGATCTTTTTTCCTTTTGTGTTATTTTGTTTATTTTTTCTGAGATTCCATTCACGTAGGGAAGCGAAATATAAGTATTGGATTTTTTTATTAGTTTGGGAGTTGTTATATATGGAATGAATTCGTTTATTGATAATTTTGTTAGTAAATTGTCGTGGGTAGTTGTTTTCTGCTAGAATGGTTTCAATTTTCCTAAGTTGGCTTCTCTAAATTTAGGTTAGTTCAATAGATATATGTAATTCATTATTCAAATTATTTTATACTTATTATGTTACGTTATGTTAAATTATGATATTCATAAATGAATATTCGTGAAATTTACTGTTTCAACTCTTACTCTGTGGAATCTACTCATTCCTTTGTAAATTAAACCAACTGTTCCCAATTAATTCCATAATATATTAGAATTACCATTTTTTTTTTATATATTGTGAAGTTATCTGAAAACAGTTGGTTTCATTTAAAAAGAAATAAATATTCATAAATATTAAATATGATCAATATTTAACGCCTGTCCCTCGTAGACATACTTCCGAGTAAACATATTGATCACGGTGCCGATTGACCCCCGTATAACACATTTTTGCTGTTATCTGCATGATTTATGACCGATCACAAAAAACGCGGTACATTTCAACAACTTCAAAGGAGTTACCAGACTTATTGAAATTTATGGACGGTGTCCTAAGGTTCCATTATGAAAAATCTAGGATAAAAGACTATTTTTTCAAAAAATATGAACAAATTAATGAAATAGTCTCAAAATCTTGTGGAAAAAAACTTTGAACCCTTTTAAAAATATTTTTGTTAAGTACAAATGAGCTGCAAGTCACATGGAGTGATAGCTACGGGCAAAGATTACAGAATAAAACTATAAGATGTTTCACTCCAGGGCGGTTTGATTCAAGTTGCTGTCCCAAACGGACGCCGCTCTCATAAATTATGTTTACGACTCGCTTTTGTTATCAATAACGAGACCGGTAGATACCAGATAAGTTCGAAAAGCTTATTTTATTTTAAGCTATACAGGGGTAAATAGAGAAATATATACATATTTAAATTAAAAGAGAAGCAGCTGCAGGATACCTTTATTAAAAAATTTCATAAATGTAAAATACTAAGTTTGGAGTTTGGTTTATGTGTTAAATTTAATCTATTGTCTTTCAAATCTTTCAATATACATTTGAGAGTAAAATATATACGGACTCTGGTATAGAGACTGGCATAATATTTGAAAGGAAATTGATTACATGGATGACGAAAAGAAAGTTTAGTAAATTCGTTCAAAAGGAACTGACTAATTCCCCATTGGTTAGCTATAGAATTGAATTTTTGTGATTTCTTGCTTAATGTACTTGTTTATACAATATCCTTATTATAAAAATAAATCCGTAATTTTGTAATAGCAAATATTACAAAATATTTAGTGTTTAAGCTATGCTTTTAAAGAGAAAAATATTAATATTACTTTTTGCTCATTTCAACAAGTAACTAATAAATTTAAGAAATCTATACAACATAAATATAAAACACGAACAACCAATAAACACCGTTCTAAAATAACAGCGCTCGACGGGCGTATAATATCCCAAATTAAATGCAAGTAAGGACGTAGCGACGTACTATACCATCCAAGTCACCAGACAGTCACCAGCGGCATCGGTGCTTTACGCGATAAATTCGAACGAGTGAAACATCTTATATTTTTATTCTGTAATCTTTGCTAAGGGTCTTCCCGTTGTGGTGAACTTTGAATCTTCGGAAAATGTCAATTTTTTTTGCCGAGTTATGGAACAACTCGTCCTCCCGCTGGATTAATTCCTATTTCACATTATTTTCTCCCGAGTTGATGTGAATATGTTTCTCACATCTTCTAAAAATATTAAAAGTAAAAATAGTTGGCATTCAATGTCGATTTGGCAAAACGAAGTAAATTTTACAATCGTAAGTTTAAGTGCTTTGAATATAAATTTTCAAAGTCGTTTCGCTGACTTCGATGTCATTGTAAATGAAATTTAGCTCGAGCCCCGAAACTTTAAATAAAAATTATTGATGTATAATGTAGTCATGTTATCAATATTGAACTTTCGTAAGGCATGACTTTCCACTTAAAAAATACTTGGGGCTTTTCCCAAGCATTCGGAGGGTTTGGTTCCTAGTCCGTACATTCCTATCCCATTCTTCTCTATTGCTATTGAATCGTCTTTTAAGTCTTCTTCCTTCTTATTACTCAATTCCGTAATTTCCTCCAAATGTTATACTTTTTATTAACTGACACTGGCAAGTTTTACTAGGACTGTAAAAAAAAATAAAAATCTCCAAAACATACCACCCCAACACAAAGAGACCGGTGGATGTTCATAAAAAATGTTTTATTGACCTTTAAAAAGAAATATACAGATTGCGAAAAGTCTATTCGAGCCATACGATTTACACAAGTGAGACAAGGAAAATATGAGAAAAATTACTTGAAAGAGAGAGAATAATCATTGTGCGCAGTCAGCTGTTGCCAAATGTAGTTATTTGTAAAAGTTATTCCCAATTTTTGTCGGCAACAATGTTAAATACCAATACCAATTTGTCCAATTTTTCTCTTGAACTATATTAATTTATTCTTATTTGTGTTCATCTCACTTATTTTTCAAAAAACATTAATATTACCAATTTCGATTTTCTCTCTCTAAATACGGCTTTATCCTGTCTTAAAAGTACCAAACATACTAAACTGGCAACGCTGCTTTCATATCAGATTGGTAGCTGGAGCTGAAGACACGCCCAACGCTGACTTCGAATAATTATTCTTCTCTATCTTCCAAGTAGTTTTTCTCATATTTTCTTTATCGTACTTGTGTAAATCGTATGGGTCGAATAGACTTTTCGCGATCTGTATAACCACAGTAAATAATTTGATTGTTAATTTTTGTTAAGTAAAGTTACCTCTACTCCAGAACTTTGGAACTTAAGTTCTAACGTCTGGTTGGGTTTGAGCGACCGGGGGTCGCGACGCAAAAGATCTGACCGTTACGTTACGTTATGTTGTTATGTTATACACTGCTTTCGATTTAACAATTATTGGTATTTAACGTTGTTGCCGACAAGAAATTGGGAATAACTTTTACAGATAAATACATTTGGTAACAGCTGACTGCGCACAATTATTCTTCTCTCTCTTTCAAGAGTTTTTCTCATATTTTCCTTGTCACATTTGTGTAAATCGCATGGTTCGAATAGACTTTTCGCAATCTGTATAGTGTTCAATTTTACCTATGGTTTTAAGCGTTAGTTAAAGCAACATGTAATTAAACTGTCGCTTCTTTCTTGTCTATTGATTTAGCAGTAATAGTAATAGTAGTAGTGGTAATAAAAGTACGGAACGAAAGCTCTACTAGTTGCCCCTGTTTTGAATTCCCGCGAACTATTCGGAAATACAACGTAAGTACAACAAATATAATTGGATTGTAAAAGTTGGAAGAAATTTATACATACAGCAACATTAAACATCCCATGGGGTAAAGAAACCTACTCTTGTTGCCGACCCTTATCTCTCATAAATTATCTAGATATATAGGACACATTATGTTAGAAAAAGCCATGCTAGCTTAAATAAAATCCCAAAGAACACGAAACATTTTTTAACTTACATAATAGGCGGGAAAGGATCTGTTGAATATTATATTCACAAATACTGGTCAGCGGTGTGTCTAGTAAATTATTAGAGGATTGAGGCTCTCTTAAAATAACTGAAGTGGCGGTGTGTGGTATTGTCGACGTAATTCTTTTAATGCATGTACCTAATTGTATATCCCCTTTTTTAAGTTATGTTGCGGAGCTAAACTCTGAAAGGTATTATTATTATTCCATGTAATTGATAAAAGGGTTTCCGGTTTAAACGGAATACCAGATGTGAACTGAGCCCTTTTTATATCCCATTCGATTTTTTATGGGAAACGAATTACTAAAATTATCACTTTCATCACCATTATTTAAATTTTCGTCGTTGTTACACACAATATTTTGGACCGAACTCGATATTTCCTAAGGACACCACATTGTAAATATTTTATTTTTGAATTAATGAGGCTTTTACTTGATGTAGATCTATAGTAAATTATAAAATTGTTTGATTTGATTATTTAATTTTTAACTAAAAATATAATTGCTAATGAATATGTATACTTTCCCTCAGAAAAACCCTACGCACTTTCTTGATGTTAGACTCAGTTACACTACCGACTAAAGTGTAAACATCGGCTGTAAAATAACCTTTCCCAAATATAGTTATAGTTCAGTCAAAGGAAAAAAAATAATAAATTATTTGAAATGAGACTAGATAGAAGGTAGTGTTAATTGTCTGGTATTATGCTTAAGAAGTTTTTAAATATTGAAGGGATAATATTGTTTAAAGTTTATTGAAACGTTAACTTTGTTGGTTAACATTTCAGATAATAAAAATGTGCAATAATCACTTCAGAATTTTGATTTTTGGTGGAATAGTATATATATACATTTCCTAAAATTATTTCATACAAATATTTAATAAATTATTTCACTTTTGTGATTTGTGGTGGAATAAACTAGTAGACCAAAAATCAATATTCTAGAAGTATTTTACCGCGAAATTTAAAATTTTGAACGGTCTTTAAATAAGGATGAGAAAGGTTCCGGCAGGTCTTCTCTCACCGTCTGTCGACAAAGCAGCATAGTGGAACTGTGCAGTAGTCCTCTGAATAAAAATTTTTGTTACCGGTTGCGTTATCCCTTAAGTACCTATCTGGGTTACTGCACAGTTCCTGGGAAAACAGTTTCTTGGAGCACTGTTTCCTTGCATAAAAACAGTTCTGGAGATACAGTTCATGGGAAGTACAGTTCCTGGGAAGTACAGTTCCTGGGAAAGCAGTTTCTTGGAGC
>CAJUYI010000288.1:71519-106548 GCA_910591695.1 Galerucella pusilla | reverse complement strand
AAAAAAGTCCTTAATTGGTTTCAAGTGTCTTACCTTTCATATGGGAAACAATGCACATTATAACTATCGTCAACCTCTTCCCAATTCGTTTCCAAATTTAACTTTTTATGCCACTTTTTAAGTTGCCTCAAACGTTGAAAGTTTTCCTTAAACTTGAGATCATGATATTGGTTATACTCATTTTGAATATCCTCTATATTTTCATCAGGATTTTGTTGAATATCTTGGACAATTTTTTTCTTTTTCTCTTTTAATGATTGAACAATTTCCGCTGGTACCAATTTCAATTGATTACCTATCAATGGTTTCAAAGCTACCTCTTTTGATTCAATCTTCTTCAATATCCAATTATCATTTAAACCACCATGTTTATATTTCACGTTTTTATTTAATTTCCATAAATATGAGAACGGTTCCAACAGGAAATCAAGACTGCAATCTTGAAATTTCTGTTCTAAAACATCTAATAATGTGCTAAATTAAATATACTTTTTATAACCAGCTTTGAATGCAAATAAAATAGAAACTAGATATTACTACTATTACTACTATTAACACTAGCTACGCATTTATCTGCATTTAGTTGTATTAAAGCACTTTCTTTAATTTTTCGTCTTTTATTATTGGTCTAGATGTTTCACCTAAATATAATTTTCGCATTCACAAGATATCTGATATATGCAAACTAAAAAATGAAGAACAATCTTCAAAAAATTGCATATATTAGATATCTTGTGAATGCGACAAATTCTATTTAGGTGAAACATCTAGACAATTGAAAGTCCGAATAAATGAACATAAAAAGTATATCAAAGATAGGGAGTTCTTTGAGTCAGGTATTTGCAAACATGCTTGTGAAGAGGGGCATAAAATTCAATGGGATTCGACAAAAATAATATTGAAAGAGCCCAATAATAAAAGAACTTGCTTTAATACAACTAAATGCAGATAAATGTGTAGCTAGTGTTTCAGCCGAATGTAGTCAAATTTGGTTACCAATGTTAGAAAGAGAAATTTCCAATAATCAATTAGGTACCTGCATTATCAGGATAGCATCATAAGTTTTTATCCAGGTTTTCTTATGATTTATCATTGGAATAGTTGTTAATCGATACACACTTCAATACACAAAATCACCAAACTGAGTTATACAAATTTTGAAAACAAAAATAATCATACACAAAAAAGTAACAACACGCAATTTATTAACAACATTTCCAAAATAAGCGAAAAAAAGCGCTATCCCAATAAAAACCGTTCCTGGAACGTGCAATTCACTGGATTCCATTTCTAGTAGACTATCATATCGTTAGAATGTCATAAAATAAAATATTTTACTTTACATTTTACCAGAGATGTGATCTACTATGAATGGACCTTAATAAAAATTGACAATAAAGTTTTGTAGTTTTAAACTTCAAAATATTATTGATTGCATAGTTGTCATATTTTTTTCGTTGTTTCAGATAGGGATTAAAAATTATTTTATTACTAGTTAATCTTGACAACGGTAGCTGGAACGCTACCGAAACGTGGTTTGATTCCCAAAAAATAAGAGAAAAAATAATAAGTAATGCCACAAGTAACTTACAGAAGATAAATATTACTTACATCGTTTGATAAGATCTTCTTTAGTTTCTTTTAGTAATCCAAGAATTACTTCAGTACATTTAGTAAATGGATACAAACTGGGGGCATACTCAATGTGAGAAATGGAATTATATTGTAGCATTTCAATTTTGGTTAATAAATCTTTGTAGCCTCTCACATCAACTAACAACTTTTTATTTTCTACCACATTTATATTATGACTCTTTCTGTATTGTACAAATAAATCACTATTCATTCCTCTTTCACTATCCGCAAAAAATGAAGGGAAATGATTTTCATTTATTAAAAGCCTTCTGTAGTTTAAAAATTCCATCCATTCTACTATATTGAACATTTTTAAGTGCTTCCATTTTCGGTTCACAGCTTTTGCATAGTTTGACAAACTTATTTCAGAGATTCCATCTAGTCCGTATAAAAGTTTCAATACAAAGACTATAATAGACATGACTCTTCCTTCATAATTGGGAATAATATTATTTTTTAGTTTGAATTTTGGACGATTGTGTACTATTATATTTTCCACTGCTCTAGATATCTCATCTACAAAAAGGTATGTTTAATAATTTTTTAAGATAATCTATTATTTTCTTACTTGGTAAATTCATTTCTTGACAATATCTTTGACTTAAAAAAATTAAATTAGGAGAGCATATATATTTCTCAACTTCTAAAAATACTGCCAGCTTTCCAGCATTTTTTCTAATTGAACTGCTAGTAAATAGACGTGGTACACTATTATTCTGAACATTTAAAATTTTATTAGAATAATTTTCAGGAAAAAGCGATGTATAAGTATTCATACTTAAATGCCCTTCTCTCAAATATCTTAACATGTCTCCTAATTGCATAGGATCTTTGTTTATAAGTAATGCTATGTATAAGATACAGTATATCTTCATTGGAGATACATGGTGAATACCTGCACGATATATACTTGAAACTAAATTATTTAAACGATGGCATTTCATGCCCATATGTAAATCTCTTTTGTGGTGCTTCAAATGATGCTTGGAGATTGATTTTGTAATTTCTGTAACAGCATGTGTATTAAAAATAATTTCTTCATTTTCAATAGAGTTTTCAGAACCACTCTTGAGGCTAGTTAAAGTTTCATTGTGTAAAGAACTACCCTCTGTTTTTGATTTTATTGAATGTTCTTTATATTCTGCTAAAGCAAGTGCTCTCTAAAAAAACATAAAATTCCATAAATCACTGCCACATGTTTAAGTGTTCAACCAAAATATAAATATACTTCAAATACCTTTTTTTTCGTTCGTTCTCTTTTAGAAGTTGTTTCTGTTACATCTGTTCTTTCAGATGATGATGACTTTTTTCTTTTTCGTTTTTTAGTTATACCATATATGATATTAACATCCCTATACATATGAAAATACACTTTTAATAAAATTAATTTTTTTAATAGAGTAAAAAAAATGTGAGATTTTCATCTTCTAGTTTTTGACTCAGTTTTTGATTACTTACTTTTTCATATTGACTAGAGAAAATTTTGGTTTTTTATCTTGTTCTAAATCTAATACTTCTAATTTTTCTAAGTATCGGATCCATAAACATTTTACAATGTTTTTAATGGATCTATCAACTCCAAGACTAACTAGTTCTTCAGTTACCATCAATAAAATAACATTGTAACATTCCCAACTGGTTATATATTCAGGTTCCTTATTTTTCGTATCTTTAATTTTTCTTGTATCTTTCACTTTAGCTCGTGTATCTTCTTCTTGAAAAGCATGTTCTTTAACTTCTTGACTTTGTGTTTGGCACTCGTTACAAAAGTAATATCCAGATTCTTTTGTAAAGTTTGTTCCCCCACATATAACGCACTCCATAGTTAAATGTATCGTTTCCTACAAAATTTTAGATCCCTAGTCGTACATAGCACAGTATATACTTGGTTCCTTATCTCTGATACTATACTGGTATACTGTGTAAGTCATAGGTCATAGGTGTAAAGTGTGTACCGTGTACATAGCATACAAAACCATAGTACAAAACGTCCATATAATTTTTATTCTACTTCCGTTACTAAAATAACACCGGGTTTGACATTCGCAAAACGTCATTATCAAGAGAAATTTATTTTGTCTATGGTCATCACAGACCAAATATGGTCATATTGGTCATTACGTCAAAGAATTTAAACCTTAGAACATGGCCTTAGAACATAAATGTTCTAAGATTTAAACAGTGCAGAGATTTATATTTAATATTCCGTGATAATTTTGTAGTTCTGTGTCATTTGATTTTTCAATGACTGTTCATTTTCTGTCTTCTGTCAATTATAAAATTAAATAGTTAAAAAAAGATCATGTTCTAAGGAGTCTTTTTTACACCTAATAATTTTCAAGAAAAATTATTCATATCGGTATTTAGTTTTTATAGAAGAATAAAATGCCATCGAAATAATTTATTAACGTCTATTTCGACATACCACCCTTGCATCAAGTGTAACTCCCAAACGATAATATTAATAGTAATAGTACTATCATGGCCACGTCCTATCAAAAGTTTAATTAATGGGTTTTTTCTGTGAGTAACGCCAATCAAATCAAATCGAAAATAAATGACAGACAAAGTGATCAGGATCAGTGCTGGGACTCTGCACACTATAGAATTCTACTATCGACTCTATTCGACAAAATTGATAGTTATCGCTTTCTACATGTGAAGACGTGTCTTTTTCTACGATTACGAGATATCTATAATTTTATAGGTTATATTTTCAAATTTACGACATTTGACACAAAAGATACAATAAAGATAGCAAAACAAGTCGCAAATGGCTTTCACACAAGAAACATAAAAGTTATTATAGGGTTACCCACGTCGAAAATTTAAATTATCACAAAAAATTTAGCACAATGAGAACTATGAAATATTTACATAAAAGCTACAGATCGATGGTAAAGTCAGAAATAAAAGAAGAGTTGTCGACACCGACAGAAAACAGAGTGGATTATGGCTGTTGTCGACTAGAATAATAGTTATCTACTGTAGAAAGCGACCGGTAGAATTCTATAGTGTGCAGAGTCCCAGCACTGGGCCCGTATTCTTAAGGGACTAGTGAGAATCTAACCAATGAGATTGATGCATTACGGGTTGCCTGAAACGAGAGAGATTCAATCTCTCATGGTTCGAACCGATAGAGAATCTCGCCAAAAGCGGTGAGAAGCTTAGAAACATGCGTATTGGATTTCGTCCGGTGATATTGCAGATCTCACTATTGCATTTAAAAATACGACAAATTTGAAACCCTCATGTTTTAGGCAACCATGCAATACACCTATCTCATTGGTGAGATTCTCACTAGTCCCTTAAGAATACGGGATCAGAATAACATGACAATTGTGAACCATAGACTACTAGAATAAGATAGAGAGATCACTCACTCAATATAATATTGTTTGACGCTGCTATCTGTCAGAAACTTGCCTTCCAGGTATGCAACCAAGCATGCAGTAATGCGTTCAGTTCAGAGCACAGAAAAAACAACTTTTCTGTAATCTGATTAATTCGATCGATCCCAAAACGGGGATTATCGAGCAGTTCAGATTTACCCTCCCCCCCCGTCGTCTAGATGTGGTAAGCGAACGATTCATACTAAAAATCTTGTTCGGACCATAGAAATATAATAATTTCTCCATGGTCTCCATAGATATCACTCTTCTTCTTCTTTATCCTTTATTGAGTAATATCACAGAGGATAATTTGCCCAGAAAACATATATATATCACTCAACCAATGATAATAGGATAAAGAAGAAGAAGAATGATAATAGGTTATGTATTATGTTTTTGTTGATCGTTTTCACATGGTATTGAAATAATGTTAAGACCAATCATTATACGGTGTTTTAGAACCATTTATAATTCCGAAAATGCTTTAATAAAAAACACAGTGCACACTTGTGCCATGCAAAATCTTCAAACTACAGTTTTATGTGAAAACTCGGAAAAATCTGATTTTCCATCCCAAAAAACTCTCAGCCATACCAGCGATGAGCAACAATTTTTAGTAAAATTAAATACAGACCCAGATAAATTTGGAACTTTTGAACCAGAAAATATTCTTACTAATGATGATATTAAAGAAGAAAAACATTTTACAGAACAATCATTGCCTTCTCAGAGACTAAATACAAAGAAATATGCAGATATAATAAAAGATTTAATTAGTAAAAGGAAAATTAAAGAAGCTATTGATGTTGTTGAAGTCAGGATGTTGAAAGAAGATAGGGTAAAACCTGAAAACTACATTTATAATTTACTGTTAGGTATGCATCATCGAGAGTTTTTATCAAATAGTGTTATAAATTTAATTTTAGGTGCTTGTGGAAGAGTTGGTTACACAAAAAAAGCTTTTATGCTGTATAATGACATGAAAAAACGTGGGCTAAAAGTAACAGGAGGTACTTATACTGCTCTTTTCAATGCTTGTGCTAACAGTCCTTGGGCAACAACAGATGGATTGACTAGAGCTACAAAATTACGAAATATTATGATTGAAAAAGGATATCAACCTAATGACACAAACTATAATGCCATGATTAAAGCTTTTGGTAGATGTGGGGATCATATGATGGCTTTTTCTTTAGTAGATGAGATGTTTGAAAAAGGTAATATGAATATAAAATAAAAAAGTAAATTATTAATCTTCATTTTTTAGGAATTGCTGTTAAAGATAACACAATTAATTTCTTATTTCAAGCATGTATAACTGATAAAGAAGCAGGGTTTAGACATGCATTACTTATTTGGAGAAAACTTATCAATAAAAATATCAAGCCCAGTGTCTACACTTACAATTTACTATTAAGATGTGTAAGAGATTGTGGCATGGGGAATACTGATGTCACCAAAAATGTTATTGATACTATATGTAATCAGCAAAAATTGATAGTAGCTTCCAATATTGAAACTATTGAAGTGAAAAGTGAGTAAATTATTTGCTAAGAAAATATAACTTTTGATTTTAATTCATATTTTTACCCTATAGATAATTTAATAGGACTTGAGGATAGTATAGTCATCCAACCAGAAAAAACAAAGAGTAACATTGACCATGAAGTACAAAATACAGAATTAAGTTTAGATAATTCGAATCATAGACCTAATCTACTTGCTGAAATCCCCCATTTGGGGAATATAATCAGTTTATCCGAAGTAAAACATCCCGAACATCGTCTGTTGCTGATAGGTGGATGTAAAGGATTTTTAGAAGATATGAAAAAACATGAGTGTAAAGCAGATATAAAGACATTTACTCAATTATTAGACTGTATCCCTGGTACTCTAACCGCAGAAAAGGAATTGTTAAATATTATGAAGAAAGAAGGTGTCAAACCCGACATTGATTTTTATAATATGTTAATAAAGAAAAGGAGCATAAGATTTGATTATGTTAGTGCAAAGGTAAGTAGAAAGGTTTTAATGATACAGAGTTTACAGATTTTCTAAGTATTGCTTAATTTTCAGGAAGTATTGGGATTATTACATAAAGCCCGTTATAGACCAGATATAATTACATATGGAGTTTTAGCATTAGGATGTCAAAATAAAGATGAATGTACTGAACTTTTGAATAGCATGAAACAAGCTAGTTATACGTAAGTAAATACATAGTTATCTAGACATTCAGTAAAATCTATCGTTTCAGGTTAAATATCGAAATACTGGGAGCTATGTTAAGTCAGGCATGTCACCAGTTGAACTTCAATTACGTATTACATGTTATGGAACTATGTGTAACTGAAAATATCCAACCTAATCAGAAGTTTATGGAAAATTTGGAGTTGTTTAGAAAACGAATTAAATACATGAGCAATGATCAAGTAAGACATTTAAAATTTAAATGTGATTCAGGGTTAATTTCTAGATTGGTTTTGTATAATATATACATTTATAATTATTACTTGTTGAGTGCGGACTTTAATACCATTTTGGTGTGAAAGAGATTTTCTGTTTAAATGGGGGAATTAAAACAAAACAATGGAACAGGACTGATGTTGTTATTGTCCTTCATTGCACTTTCAAACATAACATCAACGTTGTTAAGGAAATACAGTAAAAATAGAAGAAAGTTTGGGAATTGCTGCTCTAAAGCTTGACTTGATATTGTTTGTTATAGAAAGCAACGTCGTCGTTTGTGAAAAGCAGTATAAATTTCAAAATTTGCTATAAAAAATGGATTACGAAGGTTCAAATGGACGAATCTGAAAACACTCATCCTTGGCAGCAATTTAGAGAACGAAACCATAACCAAATCCAATACAAAGCCAAAGATACTGCAAGGTTTAAACCCAGACACACGTCAAAGTTTAAAGTGAAAACATCCACCAAGCAAAGATACTGAGAACTTTTGTGATATAATTTAGTGTTATATATATAAATGTAATATAAATCTAGTAATATAATGGTTTTGTTTCTTTAAATAATGCTTTTCAGTGACCAAAATAGTATATTATTGAACGAGTAATTTATGATAGCCAAGTCACCCGAGTGAATATTGGCCATAAAATGGGAGTAAAATACTATACTTTGTCCACGACCCTTGATTTCTTTATTAAATAAAAGTCAACTAAATAACGCGAGTGTAGAACGGAAAAAAGTTTTTATACCTTTACTAATCCTACAGTTATAATATGTAGACATATAGTTCTTTCGATTTTTCTGGCAGCAGTCCTATAGTCGTTAATTTCGCCGCTTCTTTTATTTAACTTGGTGTAGAAGAACGTTAATTTCCACTATCCGAATTCAATGAATTCACCGTTGCAGAAATATAGCAATTTCGTAACAATTTGGTATTAGTGCTGTGGGTATTACTAACGTCAAAATTAAATAATTTGACATATGAGATGGGCTATACTGTGTAAAGTATCAATACAACGTACCGTTATAAATATATTGTTTTGAAATACTGAATATTAGAAAATATCGTTATGAAAAGTATCAATACTAAGAATTTCGATATTTTATCGATACGATATATTTCAGAAACAAATTTCCTGAACAAAATACACAGATTTAATAGTTTATTTCATATTGTACCCTCATCTCACCTATGTAACGAAATGTTTTGAGTGTTGAATTTTCATGGCGTGAATTATGAACCATAATTCACTCTAGTAGATATACGGGTACCATATAACTTTTGTTAGGAGGGAAAATATCGACTTATTATTAGGTGGTCGTGGACAAAAAATGTTTTTTATAAACAAATTTATTTGCTTACAAATTAAAGTATAACAAATACAATTTACAATATCATGTCATCTATCAGTACCTTCTTTTACTGAAATCAATTCTTAGCAAAGTATTTTGAAAAAATATGTACAAAAATGTAATTATCCCTCCAAAACTTTTAAATATGAACATTTCAAAGAAATACAATGCTGAAAATAGTAGTGGAAGAACATTATTATTTATTATGAAACAACCGATATGTATACAAACAGAATTTAAAAAATTAAATTGCACATCAACGCTAAAAATAGAGTGTACACTACAATGGAATGATTGAACAGATCTCGATTCTAATAAATAGCAGATCTTCCAGTAATATGGAGAATTTTACAGTATATTTTCGGGATTATATCAACATCTTATTAATCATGACTTTTTACATAGTCAAGTGCATTTGGGGGCATCCATTAATTACGTGAGCTCAGAATAGGGGGGGAGGGGTTCAATGAAATCTCATTTAAACCGAGGGGGGATAATTGAAAATCTCACGTCAACTTCAAAAAATATAAAATATTACAGATATTAAAAAAAATTATTTTGAGTGTTCATTTTACCCGCTAAAATAAATTTCGTTGCAATTCATATTATTTAGTACGAGAGTAATATAAAGAGCTGCTGTGAGTTGTGGACGAAAGTTTGGAGTGGATAGACGAAGAAAACGTAGACGTTTCCAGGGACTGTCTTCCTGCACTACCAGAAATTCCAGATGACTTGTGTCTCCATGGATCTCCATGGATCGAGTAAAAAAGTGTTGTTTTTATTTTGAATTTTATTAAATTTAAAGGGGAGGGGGGTCCAGACAAATCTCACCTAAGGGGGGGGGTAGGAGTGTAAACTGACCAAAAAAGAGCTCACGTAATTAATGGATGCCACCTTTTCAATTAATAAAATCTTGTATTTTATTTATTAAATAATTAACTAAGTAGCTTCTGACCTTTGAATCCCAGAAAAAAATTATCAAGATGATATTCAGCGTCATGTAATTTATGATGAGATGCATAACATGAAGAAACAGATCAGTTGGTATTGTTAATTTGTGAGAGCTATGGAACAATGTAAAAGAGTATTAGAAATTATGCAAAATCAAGATTCCAACTGGACAAAGATTTGCTACATAGAGGAAATAGTTGAGAAAAGTAATTAATAAATATACAAATACATCAAATATGTTCATCTTCCTGTGGAAAGACCAAATTAATGTTGAAATTGTTTTCAACTCACGAAGGAAAACTTAAGGATTTGTGCCACTGAAAATTGGAGTTTCGCTGTAACCTTTTGATAAATAGTTATTTATTTTTGCAATCAAATTATCAAGTTGTAAACGCCAAGGAATATTTGAAGTCACAAAAGTAAAATAAAATCAATCCACATTCACTAATTTTTCAACTAAGTATACTCTTAAGTAGTCATATTAAAGGGTATACACATCAGTGAACATATTTTACATAGACTACCGAAAAAAATAATGAACCTCAACATAAATTCTTTCTTTCAGTTAATTCATCTGGCTTATTTTCACAAATAAACTAATTCTGAAGCTTATTAAAAAACCCTATCTTGATATCCACTATCTTGCACAGCTGAACTAGTAGGTCTCGGCATTGAGTGATGCCTCATTTGTGTAGCTCTCCTGGGTGGTGCTAAAAATTCAAACATACTCTGTGTGTGATTTGCTAACATTTTTCCTAAATCACAGGGCATGGGATCAGTCCAAAAGAAATCATGATTTAGAGCAGTGTCTGAATCAGCCCTCTTTGAAGGGTCTAACACCAGGAGTTTGTCCAAAAGATCGCAGGCATATGGATCTTTTAAATAAGGAGTAAGGCGTTCTTTCACCTAGAAAAAAGAGAATTTTGTAAATATATCCATCTCAAAATTTGTTTAATGAAATATTTTTGTTAGATATTTATTACAGTATGTTAAAAATAGTTACTTTTCTCTTTTGCTTTTGGGGTAGTTCCATTTTTTTGTAAAACTCTAGATTTTCTACTCCAGGCCAAACTAGTGGTGTTATTGAACCACATAGTTGTGAAATTAATGTCAGCTGCTGTTGTTCACTATTTCCTTGCATAATAGGTGATCTCGTCCACATCTCTGCCATTATACAACCAGCTCCCCAGAGATCTACAGGAGGACCATAATTTCTTTCTCCTAAAAGTAACTCTGGTGGTCTATACCATAATGTTACGACTCGATTTGTGAATCTAAAAGCCCAGAAGACAATTAAGTGATTAATTACCTCTTACTGATAGAGTAATTTCAAATTTTTTACTAATAAAACAAATTGCTAACCACTTACCTATTTGGCATTCCATTTTTATTGGTACTAAAAGCACGTGCCAACCCAAAATCTGCTAGCTTTAATACACCATTCTTAGTTATCAACACATTAGCTGCTTTCATGTCCCTATGAAGTATTTTATTACTATGAATATAATAAAGTCCATTCAAAAGTTGCTGAACTACCTTTTTAATTTCCCCTAAACTAAATTTAACATTAACATTTGATAACAAACCCGCCAAGTCATGTTCACAGAAATCAAACACTAAATAAAATGTTGATCTATAACGATTGTGCTGTGAGGCTTGAGTTCGGCAAATTTCTATGAGATTTACAACATTCTCGTGTTTTAAGAGTTGAAGAATTCTTATTTCCCGCAAAGCAGTAATAGGAAACTGAAATGAACAGAGATAGAATGAAGTCATACTTCATATTGTTACAATTTCTTACCCCCTCTTTTTCATTGTCCATGAGAACTTTCTTCATGGCTACAAATTTCTTTGGGTTGCTTTTATCTCTAGCTTTAAAAACTTCCCTGAAATTATAACATTGCTTAGTACTCATTACAGATCTGTTGATAAACAATATTTTGTTGGCTACGAAAGAATAGAGTTAGACCTACTGACCCAAACGTTCCTTGACCTATTTTGGCAACTTTTTCGTATTTGAATGTTAAATCACAATAGGGGAAGTTAAATTCTTCAATATATCTTTCTTTATCCCTCATATTCATCACTGTAGAGTGAGGATGACTAGAAGTGCTTGAATGATTGCTTTCGCGTTCTCTATTATTGTTCTGCATATTGAAAGGTATCTTGTTAGCAAACTTGAGGTTTTAGTTACAGTGTCTTGTTAGAAGTTTTATTATAAATACTCATGGTAGCGGAAAAATATAATTTTCCTTTACGTTTCACTATTTTTCACAACATAACCCACAGTTTGGTTTGGGTATTTCACTTGTCAATGTCATTTATCTTTGCTGAACTGGCCACTGAACTAGCTCTACAGTAGCAAAGAGAGGAACATAGACAAAATTTCTCACAAACCACGGTGATCTGTGGTGGAACTGCCATTCGAAAGTACGTTCGTAAATGTGAGTAGCAGGTACAATATGCAAATAATACATATATTATTTTGAAATTCAGAGTAAGTGATTTGTGATATTTCTTGAGTAATAAGTTATGATGCACGTAAGAATCCAGTTAATTGGAGAGTGATTTATTATATAGTCTCCATGCTAAATACAAAGCTTTTTTCACAAAATCTAATAACTGCTCGAAGACATTCTCTGGGGACAATACATATAAAATAAGTGGTGATCGTATTTTATCATATAAATAATTAATAATATCCAATAACTCAAATAGAACCTGCCCGCGAAGAAGATTCTTTGTCCGATGGGAGAATTTTTTGCCTATGGCATGTGGCCAGTCATGATCATGTCATGATCTATGGTGTATCTGAAGCAGATGAAGGAGAAAAAAGAAGAAGTTTTCTCAGGGGGTCCGGGCACGGGTTACATTATATTTGGATATTCTTGAAACAAATAAACCTTATTCTATGCAAATAATACATATATTTTGAAATTGAACCATTTTGTGTGATAGTATTATATAATTCCCACGAAGGGCAAGGTCAGAAAACAATTATGCATTAAAATATTTAAATAATGGCCTCTATTAATTATTTCACGGTTGTGAAGGTATAGTCTTCATTTTAATTATTTCGGATTATTATTAATATTTGATAGTTTGATCAATTGATAAGCTAATATAAAATGCATATCATGGCTTAGTCAATTTATGTTTTAGGTAATGTAGATAAAAATAATTCAAGTAGATTTATAATTTATTGTTCTATTATAAATTAGTAACTCGATTAGTAACAATGGGTAAGTAACGATTCTTTGCTGTTATTTGTTTGTTGTTACTTTTCCTCACATATTGTATTAAAATAGTTAATTGAATAAATAAATTTAAAACATTTTGGTGAAATAGGATCATATATTGGTAGTATACCTTATAGATTAGCTATAATATACGAAATTTTCTATAATATAATATACTCTACTTCGTGCATGCACTCAGCTGCCATCGCTTTGCTACGCTCACTCATGCAGCTAATACTCAGGCTGCTAAAGCTCATTTTCTGTCCTTGTGACACTAGTTGTGACTGTTCGAAAAAACTGCAATTCGCTTCTGCAATTGATTTTGAACAACTTTATGTCAATCTGGAATGGTCTATTAATCATTTTATAGGTTATGTTCAAGTGCACGCTAAAAATTCCAGCTCCAAAAAGTTCGAACTCGCTCCGAGCGGTGACAACCGGCCGAACAAAAATAATTGCTCTGCACTCGTGCCGTGCACATAGACGAACACACAGATTTTTATGCACGACATTCGGATGAGTAAATCGAACATGCACTGCATCGCAAACAGTCGAGCTAGTTAAGAGAAAAATTAACCGAATAATTTCCAATTTATTGCAAAAGAACAACAAAATAGTGGTAGATCAGATACTTTTGTTCGCATACTGTACAACTAAGTACACACAATCACCTCGAAGTCCCCTCGTATCACTGTCTCCAATCACAATATTTTTGACCTATGACCATCACTCTACCATAAATGAGCAAATATACATTTATTATCTTCTGTTTATTATTAGATCGTTAAAAACTCATTAGCCTGAACGTCAAATATTTTTACTTAAAAATGTTACGGTTATTATTACTTTTTAGTTTAATATCAAAAAACTTTGCTTCAGATACTCCGATTATAGGAATTTTAACTCAAGAAACACATATCGTTTCAAAGTATTTACCCGACAAAAATTATAACAGTTTTATAGCTGCATCCTATGTAAAATTTTTGGAAAGTGCTGGTGCAAGAGTCATTCCCGTATGGTAAGTCTATAGTAAGGAGCTGCTATTTACCGCTGTGGATTTATTATAGATTTTTTGTTCTTCTTCTCGATATTTGGTAGTAATATATTGAATTTTAATAAAATGCTGAAACAGGTTAATTTTTGATCGAGTAGCATTCGTATAATTACGTGACACCATGTGCCCCAGTCAAGTCTGCAGCCAGTACTACACGGAGGATCCTCGTAACCACACCGATAGATGGCGCTTTTTATAGAAAACAATCCCTATAGGGCATGTCCACCAGCTGACATGACAGACGCATGCGGATAAACAATTATTTGAATACGATTTATTTACGATAAAAAGACGATAACGTTGCAAACAAAATTTTGTGTCATTGCTGTCTGTAAGAAAAATAGAAATGTCAATCTGACTTCTTTTTTATTGGCCGGTGTCTCGTAATCCATGAGTCGGAAGTGTTAATTTACAAATAAAATCTTGTATTTACTATAGTCTCAGACTGATTTAACGCAAGTGATATTTATGTGAAAAATGTGGATAAGATACTAGAAACAGTATCCAATCATACTATATGAAAATATATCAAGTTTTCATTTACCTAACCTAACAATGTAACAATCTATTAGGTTTAAATATATAACCTTATTGGGTCGGGTCCGTTGAACTATAGGGAAACACGAATTTTTGACTGATTTTGCGAAAAATCGATAGTACTCACCTATTTTGAGAATAATATAGTTCAACGGACCCAACATTTTATTAATAATAATGAATATAAATGGCACATTATAGAACTTACATCTCTTAGATCATTAAGCAGGCCCCCACTATGTCTTTTTCGTTCACAAAACTTAACAAAGATGTTACCATTTCTTGATATTCACTAGCTATTTAACTGCTTGGACATTTTAATGCTTTTAACTACACACTGCAGATAAGTCTGAATCATTATAGGTATGAAAATAACTGTTTTTTTATTGGTAAAAAACAATTAATTCAAAAGCACCGAAAAACTACCGAAAATACTAAGACAGTGAGTGACAATTATGAATGTCAATAAATGTCAAACAAAACTGAGGAATGTTACCAATTGATTTTATATCTTGAAGTTCTGCCAACCCTTTGACTGTAAATGTCCCTATCCATTAAGTATAAATGATATTTAGGCCTGTTAAATTTATATTTATTCCGATAAACAGAAAAGTAACTGAGAAATACTCCAAATTATTTTTATCGTAAATAAACCATAGATTTTAGATTTATAATTTGGTTGTTTTGTATTTATCCTTTTTATTAAAAACAGTATCCAAGAAAGAACCAAATCAGAATTAAATGAACTCAAACATAAGAAGTATAAGAAGCAAAGTGTTGTGCAGAGAATGCTTGTGTATCATCAGATTCACCAGGGCGACTGTCCATGATGTCACGTGGACTTGCCCTATATTATAATACAGTTAGAAGATACATTTGTTTATCTTCATTGGTTGAAAAATTTCTAATTAGTGATGAAACAATCTTTATATGTAATTAAATGAAAAACCTTGAAATTTATAACCTAAAATTTGTTGATTGTATGTTTTAGGAAAGGGCAATCCCGCGATTATTATGAACGAGTTGTTAAATATACCAATGGGTGAGTTTAAACTATGAAATGCTATTTTCAAACAATAATATATTCTAATTTTATCGTATATCTTTTTAGAATACTTTTTCCCGGTGGTGGTACTTATTTTAATGAAACTTCTGGCTACGGAACTTCTGCTAAATACATCTATAGCTTAGCTGAACAGTCAAATGATAAAAATATTCATTACCCTATCTGGGGTATATGCTTGGGGATGCAAGCTTTACTCTATTCACAACTTGGAACTGACATTAGAATAGAGAGAAAATTGTATAAAGTTTCTGTGCCTTTAGATTTTATCTCAGGTAAACATAAACTATTCGACTATTCACAATTATAAACTATGATGCAATTTATCATATCTCTATCACCTAAAAACTAGGGATTAATTATCAGATTATAATTCTCCGAAATTAGTCATTGATTTGATAGTTCCATTAGAAAGATACTGATAATTGAACAAATGTCTGATTAGTGAGAATTGGTATATTTCTATCCGATGGTTTATCTTTTGAAGCCTGTGTAATTAATTAATTGAGCAACAAGAAGGAGTGGGATCCAAATACCATTACCTGACTTGGAAAGAATGCCATTCAATGGTACACAGACGGCTGAAAAGCAATAGAAGGAACTGGGATAGGAGTGTTCGGGCCAGGAACCAAACACTCTGAAATCTTGGGAAAAACCCCAAGTATCTTTCAAGAGAAAATTCACGCCATAAAAAAGTGTGCCCAGCTCAATATTGATAAAGGATGTAGAAGGCAAAGGATTACCAAAAGGTCGCTTAGCAAGCAGCCATTAAAGCACTGAGCTCTTGTATAATCAGTTCCAAAATGGTGTGGTAATAAACATACTCAATGAACTAGGCGAGAACAATATAGTCACCATACTGTGGATTCCAGGTCACAATGGAATAGCAGATGAGCTAGCAAAGAGTGGGACACAACACAACACCCTTTTTTATTATTTTTTCCGTCGACCGTGTATTAACATATGTTAATCAACGTTCTCATAATTGGACAAAATCATACATTAATGACCCCCTATTAATGCATGATTTAAATTGATCAACGATTTCTCTGTATGCAACCCAACGCACATCTTATACACACAGTTACCTGTGGTGTAGGCAATCAAACCTACATTTCAGTGTCATTATTCATTTTTGACAATGACAAACGGAAAAGCTTTGTAACTAACACGAGTATTAAGAGGGCAATTAACAATCTCGAACATTAAATTATCTCGATTTTTAATGGCTCTTATTAATACACTGGTTGGTTAAATAACTATTATCATCAACAATGCTTTAAAATTAAACACATTAGATTAACACTTCTCTGAGCATTTTATGTTGCCTATACGGAAGGATTATGATCGACTAGAATACCGGGTGTAAATGACTCGTTGACCACCCCTTCAACTTCTGAAACGGTCGATAGATTCAGTTCAAATTTTGGTTGGTTATATTTGGACCAACTTAAGATTTTTTTAAATCCAAAATTAATTTTACCTATTTCCGGTTTAACCTGAGTCGGCTTCAGAAGCAAGTTGTGCTGTAAATTAGAAACTTTCATTCATAATACCGAGTGGTTTAATGTGATGATTATTTGGACTTATTCCATAAGGCTCGTTATTGAATAATCATTTATAGACTTGAATCAATAACCAGTAAGCATTTTGATAATAGAAGTTTTGAAACGCAATTTAAAAATATTTAATTTTATATTTGTATATTATTTTATCAAGTATTTCAAAATCTTTATCTGTATTGATCCCGTTCGCTATTTGACACCAGTGACATAATAAACAAGGCAACTAATTATTATTTTATCTTTCTAAACATTCTATAATGACTGGTAAAGCGTTTACAATAAATTTGAATCCATTTTTTTTATAACAAAGTTTTAGATTCAGTAAAAGTAATTAATAATGTATGTTTTTTTTCTCTTTAGAATATTGTAACAACCAATTTAATTTAATCCTTTATTATAATGCTTGTTTTATGTCGTGTATAATACAATTTTATTTAAGTTAATATATTACGCATTTTTATAAGATTCTGTGATATTAATAATAGTATATTATGCAGCAAGGTGGTGAAGACCATGTGAAGATCGAGCACCAAGATTAATTCGCGATGGGCTTAGCCCCGAGCGGAACAAGGTGCGAGGTTTGTAAATGTCTTCAACACCATGGTGTATGTACAATTTTTTCCACTACTAGCCAAATTGGAGATAAAAGTTAAAAAGAATTCACAAACGCACCACGAGAAGCGTTCTCCGCGTCGGCTGACTGACAAGTACACTGTCAGTTTTCGATATATTAGGAACGTACTCGTTATGTCATCAGTCATTTTTGGTTGAGCGCGAATTTTAAACTAATGGCATTTTTATTCAAATAATTACATCTTGATAGGTAATTTCAAGCGGCAAATATGTTGAAGACAATCTCCTGGGTATACAAAATTATGATCTTATGAAGTTTTTGTTGAACTACTATCCCTGAATTCTTAAAATATTTGAAAAAATTATTAACCTTATTAACCACTAATAGAGAAATTCAACTTCTCAGTTGACAGGAAGAAGCAATAATTGTCAACTTCACAGCTAGTAGTGGAAAAAGATAATTTGATATAGCATGGTACAGACATCGACCTCCTACCATGTATTAATTGTATAAAACATATTTTTCATAAATGCATTGCCTAGCTAAATGTGGCCATTGAATTAAATTTATTTCTCCACGACTAAATATTAACGCACAAATTATTTTTACATATTTAGCTGCATAATGATATAAATTCTTCACACTAGTGAATAATAAAAAGAATTCACTCTCGTTAGTCAATCACATTCTATTATTATCAGAATTCACGCTAAAACGAATTAAAATGAATAAATCAAATCGTCTCTTTAAAACGTCAAATACCTAATAGCAAGCGCGCACTGAGTGCAACATGTTACGTCATGCACTTTTGCGGGTTATCCGAGGAACTAACGTTTTGACAAAAGAAGCAGAAAACGAAAGCTCTATTCAGTGCACTTTAACTAGAGACCTCTGACGGCCTAAATTCCGCTCAAAATAACCCTAACCTCTACAAACGCAATATAGTATATTATTAAACGAGCAATTTATGATAGCCATAATCCACGATGGGTGACGTTTGCGTCACGAGCCGCAGGCGAGGGGCGCAAGTTACCCAAGTGAATTATGGCCATAAATTGCGAGTAGAATACTATACTTTGTCCACGACACATAATTTATTTATTAATAAATAAAAGTCAGTAGTGATTTGGCATATTACTAACCTCAAAATGTTGTGGCATCTACTTCAAATAATTTGACATATATAGAGATAGGCGATACTGTGTAAAGTATCAATACAACGTACCGTTATAAATATATTGTTTTGAAATACTTAATATTAGAAAATATCGTTATGAAAAGTATCAATACTAAAAATTTTGATATTTTATTGATACGATGTATTTCAGAAACAAATTTCCTGAACAAAATACACAGATTTAATAGTTTATTTCATATTGTACCCCCATCTCTAGTCGTGAATTATGAACCATAATACACTACAGTGTATTATGAACCATAATTCACGACAGTTGATATATGGGTACCATATACCTTTAGTTAGGAGGTAAAATATTGACTTAGGTATTATTAGGTGGTCGTGGACAAAATATCAATTGTTCCTAATCTAAATATGACATGAAATATGAAATAATAATATTTAAAATACTAATTAATGATGGAAACCAAAGACCACATTGAATTTTTGATAAATGGAGAGATGCTGAAGCTTTCGGAATATTTTTTCACAACTTGTTCCACATAACCCTCAATTCGTGGTTTATTTTCGACATTTTCTTTGGTCAAAAATTGTATTTCATCATCACTAGCAGATGAAGAGGATTCTAGAAACCCTTCACAAAAAGTAAATAGAAAGCAGAAAACGCCAACACTAAAAAAGTTCGCACCGAAAGGTAACTGGAAAACGATACGCCCGTACAGTGCAGCACTGGTGCGCACCAGTGCAGCAAGCAGAAAACGCTATTAGAACGCAAATCGCTTCTGACAGCGCGTCGTTTGAAACGTCAAAATAATTATAAAATCATAATTTTACGTATTATTACTCTTTACATTTTTATAAATATGCTCTGTAGCCTAGTGGTGGTTGACTATGGCGCGGACGATCGAGGTTCGATCCTCACTGGAAGTTTTTTCTTTTTAGTCGTGGAGAAAGTATGGTCTTTTACTTGTGTAGAATGGCTATTATTCACTTGGATGATTCCAAAACTCACTCGCTGCGCTCCCTCGTTTTGGAAACTTCATCCGCATGAATAATAGCTATCATTCTGCACTCGTTGAAGAATATACTATTATAGGCAAAGTATTTTAGGCGTATTCGTGTATAATATTTAGTTAGCAGATGGCTGAAGGTCGATCTCTCGTCCATATCTCTAGGTACTTACTTTACATATATTCTTTTAGGTTTCGCAAATAGTAAACTTTTTTCCCAGCTTCCCAACCAAATATTACAATATCTTCAAAGTAATAACGTAACATATAACCTCCACAAATACGGTCTTACAGAAGATGTATTGAAACAACACGAAGTACTCGACCAGTGGAATATTCTATCCACAAACCGAGATACTAATAATCGCACTTTCATATCATCTATGGAAAACAAAAAATATCCATTCTACGGACTGCAGTTTCATCCTGAAAAAAATATTTTTGAGTTTTCGAAAAACTCCGGAATTCATCATTCGAGTACAGCTGTAAAAGTTTCTCAATACTTTGCAAACTTTTTTGTTGATGAATGTAGAAAAAATACGAATAGTTTTGATGACGAAGCTACGGAGAAGGCTGCTTTAATTTATAATTATAACCCGCTTTATACTGGATTGAATGGGTCATCCTATCAACAGCTATACGCCTTTACAGAAGAAGATTACTTGAAATGTCCTTTGGTAAAAACGAATCTAGTCTAATTTTTGTAATAAGTTATTGTTGTGTGATAATATATTTGTTTAAATAAATTTCTAATTAAACCATGTTGCATAACTAACCCAGAAATCCAGTTGAATAGAACATGAACATGCGTTTACCATAAAGTTAGGTTAGGTGTGTGGTTAGCGGGACCCGTAAAGATTTAATAGGGCACGTCCACGACAGTTGACAGTTGACAATACCCCTGTGGTAAAACAATAAACCAATAGACACGATGAAAAATTATCAAACAACAAACAACTATTTATTTATATTATATATTATTAAATATCCAAGCTCAACAATTAAAATAGCTTTAAAAGTAGGTAAACTGAAGCAAAACCAACTAAACATAAATCAGCATAACCTCACTATTAAGTACCACGTGTTCTGAACGCTTTGTTTACTGTTTCAACACAGGACTGTTGTCAAAATAGTTTGTGACGTCACGTGAATATGCCCTGTAGGTGCGTTCATTTTGACTGTGATCTAAGCAACTCTCGCTCATATTGGTAATGTGTGTGCTCTTTTTTATTCACTCACTACGATTGAGCTAACCTGATAGTATTCTATAAATCTTGCGCTTTGATGCAATTCTGGCAAATGCTGCCAACCAACTACGACGTCACCTCACAATATCAAAAAGTATTTCAAGGACAGTAGTCAATATATGGAGAGTGTGGAGGGCAGTATCTTTATGACAATGGAGATAACTTGGTACATTTACTGTCATTTAAGGGGCATCTACCAAATTCGACCTTGCACAATTATGCTTTGTATATTTTTTTGTTTCCCTACGTCCTCACGTTTAAGTTCACATAACGAACATTTTATTAGAAATATGAAAGCTCCGCAACATGTAGGTAGCCAAGCGGTCCAAGCGGATTTTGGTTCACGTACTACTCTATAAGCCTCGTCAGTACTGAACTGGGAGACCGCCGAGACCGGCGAGCGTAGTATCGGCAATGGAACGGCACGCGACTACCGAAGCAGAGAGACAATGTCAGTCATAGAAGGATAGAAAAGCGAGCGATGGATTTTTATCCGATATTTTAGTGGTAGCAACCGAATTTCAATAAGGAATTGTACGGTCATAAGTAATTTGATGATTCTGAAATTTTTATATAGTATTCATAAAGCTTCAAATTAGACTTCTTATCAATTAGTTTTTCCATTTAATCCATATTTAATTCTTTACAAGGGCTCAAACTTTGCTTAATATGTGTAATTACCTGATGATTCGTATTTTTTTCAACAAAATTTGGTTAGCATTTCAAAGTTTTTATTCGATGAGAACTCTAAGTTCAACATTAATCTACATGATATATTTTTTTCTTACTTTTCAATACATCCATTACCTCAAAATTCTTCGCCAAAAATACTTCGATATTTTGTCAAATCGCTGCTGATAGATTCCCCTTGAGGAAATAAAAATAGGCAAGTTTCCGCCTCTACACGTCTTTGATACTGATTGAACTTTGCGATTAAGCCTTGAACTAACAGATTATAAGTTTACAAAATAATTTTAATTTGACTACAGAATTAACTATTTTTAGATAAAAATTATCGAGGAAAACCAGTTTATGTTTCGAAATAATTCTATAATTAATTTAGATGTTTATTTGTTATATCATTAATTTACAAGTCGATAAGTTTATCGAGCAGTACAATTAACTAATACATGGAAATTCTTATTTTTAGTATATATTAGTTTTTACTATTGTTTACTAATTATCGAAGAATGACTTTTGGGTTTGTAAGCACCTAAGATAATGAATATAATATTACAAGGATATTTCAAAAAGCTATTTATGTTTATCATTTAAATGAAGCTACTTTTTCTAATCTTCAAATCATACTTAGGTGGAGCAGTGAAAAAGAAATATTAACAAGAATCAAAGAGAGGCAAAGAAAAATTCCAAGACATTCGCCTCACAAAGCAATAATAAAACTAACTTACCTTATTAACGCATCATTCAAAATAAAACACGTGCTTACAATAAGGAAAGTGGTGATGGTCCCCAAACCTGGAAAACAACTTTGAAAAATCCTCAGGTCCTCCATATACAGGGAAGATAGTAGTTATTCCTCCCCCATCATTGAAAGTCTCAGCCTCAGGCCTTCACAGTAGCATAGTATGTGTACTGAAGTTTCCTTCTTGGCAAAACGTGCATATGGTTGTGTCGGCAAATGTTATTCATGTGTCAAATGAAATATCACTCTACAGACCACCAATAAATACATTTTTATGAAATTAAAAACCCTGACATTTTATCAGGAAGGATCAGGCTTCAAATCTTTTTAAATAATGAACTAGCTGGCACCTAGTGATGCCTACGAGACTTATTCAAACATTATGGCTAAAAAAACAATTTTCATAAAATAATTTAAATGAACCCTTTCGAAATGATACGCTACTGTGCATTGTACTCGCCCTGATTAATGTTGCGGCCAAAACATTGTGAAAATGTATGAAGGCTGGTCTATTTTTAATACGTCATTGATATTTACTTTATGAAACATTCAAGTTGTTAAAGTTAAGCCTTTAAAATTTATTGAAAAATGATGATACATCCTCCAATCCTCCAGTTTATTGATAACAATTAATTTCCTATAACTTCTCATTGAATTGAATCCATAAATTCTAAGTTAAATTTCAATTTCTTTACAGAAATATTATTAAAATTAAATATTAAGGGATATCAAGACTATTTATTTCTACACGTGGGTTCCCTTTTCCTGTTAGATGAACGACAAGGTTCAAATTTTAATTATTATTATCTAGTTACACATCTTCTATATCCATTTTATGATTTTTGTTATTGTGTGCTCATTATTTTTCGTGTGATAAGCGGAATGGTTTTTCATCAGCTACGAAATTTTTTTTCCTACCTACTAAGTATAGGATATAAATTTTTTATCATAAATTTCGATTATCTATGACACAGTATTTGTAGCGAGCTGGTACGCTATCATTTTTATTTTTGTTTCAATTTCCAATGGAACAAAATGTTCAATATAGGTAAGTTAATTTTTTTTAATTAATTTTCATCCGACCTCGTTTTTGGCTTTCATCTTTTTCGACTCTTAAAAGAACTTCGTTTGTGATCCCGATCTACTGAAGGTGGGAAAACCTGTTCCATGCTATGAAAGTCTCTAAAAGTATCTCTTTCATTTTGAAGGTGTAGCGCTAGTGACTTTACTTCTTTGCTCCGTAATGGGCTCATTTACATATTTTTTTTAATTTTACCATTAGGAAGAGCATATTATTTTGAGGCTCTGTGCAAAAAACTAGACGTCAGCGAGACTCCTAAGTCGCCTAAAAAAAATTATAAACATAAAACAGCGCACCTCTCCGAATTTCAGGCGTGACGTAATCGCATATGAAATCTCTCCCAGAGAGCGGATACCGAGCCGATCGGTTTTCGGTTAGAAGACTACTTAGCTAGTAACAGTATTTTGCTTGCTTATATGCCTATTATTATACGTTTTAGCAAACTCTAAACAGTGTTGTGTTTGTGAAATAAGAAGGTTTAGAAATAATTTAAACTATTCGACACAATGGACCAGAACCAGAGTAAAAAAAGCTATAAATATTGTGCGGTTCCAGAATGTAAAAGTACTACAATTAAAACATCTACCAAAACATTTATTTCTATTAATAGGGATGCAAAAAAATGGAAGCAGTGGCAGAAAAGCATAAAAAGACTCGAAGCATTCACTGACAAGTCAACATACTTTTTGTTTTGTGTATTCTTAAGATTTCATTTTTCTTCAATCAGAATCGTTATAAATTACCTTATAAAATACGTTGTGAATCCACATTGAGAGGGTTATCGACAACCACACGCTTGTATTTATCTAATTTTTTTTAAATACGTAGATAATATTGTTCTTATAGCTTGTGGTGTTATTAATGTTCAAAATTATCAAATAAAATAGTGGGTCAGTTCTTTACAAATTAAATTTTACTATATACTGCTTTTTTCCAAAAAAACAGGAAATATTTTTCAGTAGATCATCAACAAAACCGGCGTATATTGTGTGTTTTAAAAGAAATTATTTTGTTTGATTCAAAGTCCGGATCAGCTCTAACAAATATCGCTTTTTTTACCAGTGAGGTACATGTGCATTTGAATCTGATGTAAAAACTTGGAACCAATATTACCTGCTTCATCAAAATAAGTTTTTCTTGTTCTTTTCAACATTGGTGATTTATTTTTCACTTCACATTCATCATAACTAGAATTTGGAGAAGCTCCTTTAATTGGGCAGTCTGCAGTTAAAAAAAATTTTTTGTACAACTGTCATTAAAAGTGACACTTTTAATGATAGCAAACAATGTTAAAAACGATTGTTTACATAGCAGCGTGTTAAAAATACTTTTAACACTAGTGTTAAAAATATTTTTAGCACGCTGCTATGTTTGTAAACGTCTGCCATTCACAACAATATTTTGATTATTTGAATACTAAAATGCATTTTGAATTTATTGTCATTGCAAATTCGCTCGTTTCATTATCAAAATAGGGAAGTTGTACAAAAAACATTGTATGGTATTTGTGTTAAAAGTGATTTTATTTTGTTCGTGAAATTGTTCAATTCGCTCCGCTCATTTCACAAACGTTTTCACTCACAAAATAAAACCTCACTTTTAACACTCATATCATAAATAACTATTTACTGAGTAACCTATAGCGGTATCTCCGCAACTTTGTCCACCAGACCAGGAATAAAATAAAACATCTGGAATCACCTTTTATATCAATTGAGAGAGCATGTATTTATGAAAATATTGGCATTTTTAATCATTCTGGCCGGAAAACAGCCAGAAACGATGTGTCACATAGTATAAAATTAAAAGTTAATAAACTCGTGTTTTTGATTTAAAAACTCCATAATCATTAGCAACTGGAATATTTAATTAGTCTGCTTTTTCGAAATTAGGTCCACACATTTTATTTTATTCACACAAAATTTTGTAAGTAATTCGAAATAAATAAATTCTACGCGAGGCACGTTACAGTCTGGTAATGTTTGCTTTGATATGCGGTGACGTCACAGTCATAGTCTTCGCCCCGCTACGGAATGCTTGTTGAATTGGTTGTATTAGGAAAACGACATATTCTATTGACATGAAATTTTCAGAATCATATTTTTATCCTTAGTACTTTGTTTTACGACAGTTAAAAATGATTTAAAAATTTCAGTAAACGATTCCATTATACTTAATTATAAAAAAAGTATTCGTTATTTATTTGTAATGAAGGCTCTGAGTCCTTGAATATTGCAAATATGTCTAGCAGCTCTCTTAGATGAATTGATGCAATATTGATGATTCTTGCAAGGACAGTATATTGCAAATGGCCATTTTGCTCTGAAGGACAACCAATGCAACCGATCAGTTGGATTTGAAGCTTGTGTATTTTGTCATGTTTTGTGAGTTGGCTGCCAAACAGACTTTTAGAACTATGTCAATGTAATTATATTTCATTTAAATAATGATAGCTTTACAAATAACACATGGAGCAGTCAGTAAACTGTCTCTGAATTGAATTAAATACTAATTGAAATGTCAGACGTCAAAAGAATTAAATCACAGAGGAGTTATGTGATTCACGAGCCTCACATTCAGCTGCACAGAGAAGATCAATTAACATGTGCCTTCCAGAACAATATGGCCGACCTGTAATTTTGTAATGATCTATTGGGAGACCTCTCAGTTGTAGTATGTCACAGTGACAACTGTGCATATACTTGACATATTTGTGTGAAAGTTTGGAAAAAATAAAATGGGTACAATTCCGTCTAAACTGAATAGTCCCTCTTCAATTTCTGAACTTCCTAAATCAGAATCGCTTCTTAGAGCTCTAGGTTAGATATATTTTTTGAACTAAGTAACCCAGTGGTTGGCGTCCACGAACGAACAATCTAGGGAACTATTTTTTTTCCATCTCTATAATTCAATGATCAATTTAGCTTCCAGTAAAATGAATCAAGACCCAACTGAAACATTTAAACAAGCAGTCGAGCAAAGTAATATACCCCTCATAAAAGATTGTCTTTATCTGGGCATAGATATAAATCTGGAACTGGAAGATGGAAATACAGCTTTGCACTTAGCCGCAGAAAAATGTGACTCGCCAGTTTTGAAATTACTGTTAAATGCTGTTAACTTGAATATCAACAAAAAGAACAATATAGGAATGACTCCGTTAATCAAAGCTTGTATTTGTAAGTTAATTTTTCATAATCCTTAAAATGTAATTTATTAGGACAATCTATATAGTTAATTGTAGAGAAGTGGTTCAACTTTTATTGAAACGTGGAGCTGATCCAAACATATCTTCCGACGAAGGCAATACGCCGTTACATTTTACTTGTATGAGACAAAATATGGGAATAGTTTTTGATTTGGTGCAAAACGGAGCTATAGTTAATAGAAGAAATGTATTTGATGTAACGCCTTTAACTATATCCGTCATTGACTTTCCGTCGTTGCCTATTGCTAAATATATTTTGAAAAAAGGAGCAAGAAAGCATGGGACCAAAGAATTTCCGTTGCTTCTAGGTAAGTTTTTCCTCTATAAGCAAAGTTTTGATTGTGAGGTTCATTCTTTAATTCGACATCCACTGAACTTCAACTGTATTATTTCCTCCCGATTGCAGTCTAAGAATTGCTATCATAGACTCCACCATTACAAAAAGCTCCAAAGGAGGATGTCCAATAAGGGCTTCCATTGGTGCCGTCCCCGTGCTGTTCATTGCCCCGGGAATACCAAGAAGGGCTTGTATTTGGATTGTAGTTAATATATTTTTTCATTGTCTTCAACTCCAATGTGAATGTACAGGGTGAACATTTGAATTCCGACACATTTTATGAACCCATAACTTGGAAACCGATTAAGATATGGAGAGGCGGTTTTGACTGAAATTTTTTTTCATTATTTTACCAATTTTGTATTTTTTTCCTAGACTCCAGGAAAAATCTTGGGTTTTTTGGAGATCAATAACTCAGATATTTCAAATTAAACACCCTGTATGTTTTTGTACCGTCTTCTACTTTTTAAAAATATATGGTTTTATATCAATTCAAGGTGTCCTTAAGGAGCAGATTATCTTTGAAAGATAGACTGCAATTCGTTGACTACAGTAAATCGATCCGTACATTATTGTCAGCGCATAACTTCTGAACTAGTCATGACATCGATTTTTTCTAAGGAGCCGTCCCTTCGCCGGTACCACCTTAGCCTCCTGGGCTTATTGTGGATACTCCTAGTGCTCTGACTACAACCTATTCAGCCATTCCGTTCCCTGTATTAGCTCATACAGGTTCTTTGCTGGTTGGTTGTAGAAGTCTTCTGGAGTCATTTGGGGTCTACCATACAGTTTCTGCCTTCTGTGGTCCAGCGACTCACAGTTGCATAGTATACGCAGAGCTGTTTCGGTATCCTTTTTGCATCTTCTGCATGTAAGGTCTCCGTTGTACAGCCCTATTTTGTTTAGGTGCTCCTTTGTGGGAAAATGTCCCGTAAGTAGCCCCGTTATGCTGCGTATAGTTTGTTCCTGCTCATTGAGAGCAGTTCTTTCGCCACTTTTTCTGAAGGTTCTTTTATGAATTTCTTCCCATGTATTTGCCTGGTCGTATTCTTCCAGTGTTTATTGTGTTGTTCTTTCAACCACCCTTTTAACCATGACCTCGTTAAGCATCTGGGGATGCCCAGAGCAGGTTCGGGTCCGTTCATCAGAGTTGCCGATCCTACTCTTGCGAGTTCGTCAGCTTTTTCATTGCCTGCGATTCCTTTATGACCTGGGAACCACTCCAGTGTTACACCAGTCTTCTAAGTTCTTCGCCGCATTCCCATACTAGCCGAGATGTCACCCTATAGCTCTGAAGTGCTTTAAGAGCGGCTTGACTGTCACTGTAGATCCTGATCTGCCTGTTGTTGTAGGCTCGCATATTATTAGTCCTTGCACATGCAAGTATTGCATAGACCTCTGCTTGAAATACAGAAGCGTATTTGCCAAGCGAGACGATCCCTTTATATTTGCTCGTCTTGCTGTATATGCCCGCTCCGGTGCCGAGTTCATTTTTTGATCCGTCTGTATACCAGATCAGTTCATTCGCTCTACTAAGTGGTGGTGCGTTCTCTTCCTCAAGCTCCTTTCGATCTTTGATGACAATCTCGAAGTTCTTGCGAAAGATATATTTGGTGGTCATGTGGTCTGTTGGCATTTTGAAAATGTCATCATCCACATGCCTTATCTCTGTGTGTCCTCTCCCATGTGCCATGGTCTGATTCTTTTTCCAGTCGGGTTAGTGCTACCCTTGCTACCCTTGCTTCGCACATATCATCATCAGTATGTGTTAGTGAAACGTTGGGTTCTTCTTAGGCCGTTCAATTGAAACCGCTTCTCTATGTCATTACTAGTTCAGAAGTTATGCGCTGACAAAAATGTACGGAATTACTGTAGTCAACGAATTGCAGTCTTTTAAAGATAATCTGCTCCTTAAGAACACCTTAAATTGCTATAAAACCATATACATATTTTTAAAAAGTAGAAGGTTCAGCCTATCCGACGGTACAAAAACATACAAAATTGGCAACAGCGTGAAAAAATTTCTCAATTCCTGAAGTCGTTCATTCAAAACCGCCTCTCGATATCTTAATCGGTTTCCCAGTTATGGGCTCATAAAATGTGTCGGAATTCAAATGATCGCCCTGTATTCATATTTGGGTGATATTCATTGATACCTAAACTAGGTTCTAAGTGAGTGGGGTCTCCTCTGCACCTCCAATGCGACTACCCTAGGTCTATTGTGGCTCACCCCTAGGGATTACAATTTACCCCACAATCCTGTGCTTCTGGCGAAGTCCATGGTTGTATTTGGTGATACCTCTTTGAAGTCGCTCGGATCTGAAGTACTAAAACCTTACCCTGCCCAAAGCTGGAGCGCTATTCTGTAACTCGTTTCGGAAAGAAATCGGTATCGGTAAGACTCAGTTATCGACAGCCGTCGGTCGTATGTGCGGCATTCTGTATACCTTTTCACCGACCGATATCGCGAGTTCGAATCGATGAGGATCGGTATGTCTACCGTGATCTCATGAACCCCACGGTAACCGTTATCGATTTTCGTGGAAAGGAAATTTTTTATTATTTGTTGATGTTTGATTGGATTTGCGGATTATTTAAGTGAATTTTTAATATTTGAAGAGTAGGTAACTATTTAAATTTGAAAGGCTCTCCATGTACTGAATCAAATGATTCCTCTGAGCGATATTATAACGCTGAGTTTTGCTAGAACAAAAAACTCCTTTAAAATAATTAATCTCTGTACTTATCCTATCTTTGAGACTTAAAAAAATATAGAGAGATATATATGTAAACGCCTGATCAATTCTTCAATGCTAGTTGACTCTAAATTTCAAGATTTTGAAGTTGTATAAACATAAATTGTATCATTAATGCTAGCAGATAAAATATATGTCACTGTCACTATCTATGTATAATAATATGACCCGACAACCCTTGTACTCATCTTGGTAGAAAACACAAACGAAACCAAAATATAACCTCTAATCTTCAACTGCACTTTTGTTTGTTTACAAATTTGACAGTTTCCCTCATCGCTCATTGGGCAAATGTACCAAATCGAGTGACGTTACTTCTATGCCGATAATTTTTGGTTGCAATTCCGAGCGTCGAAAGCCGTGGCATACAGAAAAGCGTTATATTAGTCCTGTCGGCCGCGCAACCGATGGCTGTTGTTAACATACCGATACCGACGACTGTCAAGGCCGCGTACAGAATAGCGCTCCTGGGCATGAGCATAGTATGTGCTTCGCAGTTTCGTCCTCCAAATTACAGAGCCGACAGTCCGAGCTCTGAGCCTGTCTCATCTTCTTTAGATGGTGATTTAGTTGACAATGTCCCGATAGAATGCGTAAATTTGCTCTGCTCCATTCCAGGATCTGCGTATTTCTTGTACCCCAAGGGTAGTATATGAGCACCTTCGAGTGAAAGAGCCCTGGTATGTCTGCCCATCAGTACGTGGTAACGATAGAATATCTATCGTTATTTTTTGCATCTACTTCTATCATTAACTTCCAAGTAAATTCTTTTCAAACCCCTTTTCTACGCCTTTGTCTATAAAACGAATATCGCTAAAACCCATTTTCTACGTTCCGCCGTTCTAGAAAAAAATGTAAACATGAAAACAAAATTGTTTTCAAATTGCACACGTCCCTACCCTTTGTTCTAAGATTTATGGCATTTTTTGTTGTTATTTCTATGCCGCTTTTCTGTTTGATGTGGGACACGTGTTCATTTTAAATACTTTTAAAGAATTTGTCCGTTAATTATTTGCCCCGCCTCCAGTTTAGAATTCAGCAAATCAGGGTTGTTTAAAACCGGCAATTTTCTTTTCTGGCGCTATTTTTTGTAGAGTCTTCTATTAACGGTCCAGCAGAGAAAATGTATTAAGAGTCTTCTATTAACCGTGTAGCGGAGAAGAGGTGAAGAAAATTCTTCCACTAATTGTGTTGCAGAAAAGATGTGTTAAAAATCTTCTATGAATGCTCACTAAGAAAAATCTGATAAAACTTCGTGTCTTGACCGCTGATATAGCATAATTATGCTTGAAAATTACTAAAAAGTTTTTGTGTTTTAAAAGTTTGGAGTTGACTCTCCAGGTGGATAAAAGTATAGTGCCGAATGTTGAAATGCTTTCGTTTTAATGTGAAATAACGTCGAGAGGCTTTATCCATATGAAGAACGGTGAAGCAAAGAGGAATCTGCAAACCAATCCGCTACTGGATCAAAAGCATATATTATCAAACCGGTACAGGGTTATTCATTATAAATTACCCACCCCCTATTATCGTTATTATTACTTTGAGAAAAAAAAGTCTCAGATGAAAGTTGTCTGGTTACAGCTGAATTTTCTTAATATTTTATCAAAAGTTCAGTATCGTGCCTATTTAAGGGGATACATAAAGTAATAGTTCTTTATTAAATGGTACACCCTGTATATTTTCACATTTTTGGAATAGTCTTCTATTTCTGATCTCAAAAATATATAATATAATACCCCTACCTTGTACCGTTTTTGAGTTATGGAATGTTGAAAATCTGAGTTTTAGTAATTACTAAAAAATGAAAAAGATATTTTATCAAAGTAAGCTATGAAAATGACAACTATAATTACTTTATATGAAAAATGTCAATTATCAAACATATTAGTTGTCATTTTCATAGTTTACTTTAATAAATTATCTTTTTCATATTTACAGTAATTACTAAAACTAAGATTTACAACATTCCATTACTCAAAAACATATTATATATTTTTGAAATCAGAAAAAAAAGTCTACTCCAAAAATGTTAAAATATACAGGGTGTCCCATTTAAAAAAGGACTATTACTTTTTGCATCCCCTTAAATTTGCACGCTACTGAACTTTTGATAGAATATTAAGAAAATTCAGCTGTAACCAAACAACTTTTATACATCACTCCATCACTGAATGGAGTCACGGTAAGGGGAGTGTTGGCCAGGGGATGCCCACAAGGAGGCGTGCTTTCCCCCCTTTTGTGGTCACTACTGGTTGACGATCTCCTGGGTGAACTATCTAGTCAGGGGATAGATGTGCAGGGATATGCTGATGATATAGTAATAATTATTAGAGGCCAAAGGTGGTGCGAGAGGGAACAGATGTCTGTGAATCCCCTCGAAACTGTAATTATTCCTTTCCAAGGAGAAAAAAGTTACAGCGACTCCGCCAGCCAATTTTAGGCGACGTGAGCATTCCTTTTGCGTAAAATATCTAGGAGTAATCCTAGATAAACAACTCACCTGGAATGCCTGGTCATTACCGGAGCAATGTCTTCCACACCAACGGCGGCTATGGAAGCCCTCCTGCAACTAACTCCTCTCCACATTCACTTGGAGAAGGAAGCCATAGCTCATAGAATGCTATCAGTGGAGAGGCAAATAAAGGGAGAGACTCTGGGGGATCACTCAGGATTGATGAGGGAAATGTAGGTTTTCCTCTTCACCTAGGTAGATATGGATAATCTAGCAGTGCTTTCCGCAATGCCTAAAAATGGTTCAGGTCCTATAATTAGAGTCTCTGATCCCTTTTTTGCCAGAGAGTCGGTCCCCACTCCTCGATATTCCGGCACTCAGGTCAAAATGACTCTGTTTTCCTTGCCTAGTATTTCAAGGGATTTTGCAGACAGTTATATACCATCTTAGAGACTGAGACCTAGAAGATATATTGTTCCCCTTTCTTCTACCTGTTCCCTCTACTATTTTAGAAAAATTTGAGCAACTCTAGTAGCTTCAGCTTACTCGGTTCGCCAGAGCTTTGCAAGTCACAGATATTAACTCTTCAAAATTTTCAGAATGTGCTTTGTGCTGTAATAGTCTCGCAAGACTTGATATCTTCAAAATATTAGTGACTAGAGGAATGGACATTCATCAACTCCACCCAGTAGAAAACCGTAACTGTCTCCATTACGTGGCAATAAGTTCCTATCTTCCACTAGTGAATTATCTACTTACTTTGAATGTTGACTGCGATTTGGCTGTTCGTGATGCCAGTGGACGAACACCAGTGGAAATGGCTATAAGCCATCAAAATTATGCTGTTTATAACTTGTTTAGATATTATATTTATTTGAGTCTAAAGAATAACGATAGTACGTTGACTTGCGATAAGGAGACAGCTACAAATGATAGTCAGCATCGCATGTCGAACAGGTTAGTTATATTTTACGTTTAAATCATTTTTGGAACCACTTTTACTACTGGTTGTAAATTTTGATACCTTGATACCTCCGCCTACGGCGTCGGTCTGTTTCCAAGCAATAACTAGCTTTCGAAATTTGTCATTTTTTTGGAACAATTATCAATGTCCTTGGGCTATTACTACTGAAAACTAAACCAAAAAATGAACACAAAAAATATATTAAATTATGTGGAGTTCTTTAAGTCGGGTGTTTGTAAAAATGCTTGGGAAAAGAGGCATCATAAGTTTTTATCCAGGTTTTCTTATGATTTATGGATCTTAAAGTCCATTTTTCACGGTGCAAGTTGACCTAGTTAACCTAACCAAAATTTCTATTGGATGCTCCTCTCTGACATTGCTGTCACTTTCAATCAAGTTGGCAACACGTTACGTTTCCCCTATGCCTGGATGAGTCGCAGCAACAAACTATCGATATGCTGATTGTACTTTTTCTCGCAGCGATTTGTCTCAGCAACAAGTCGCTGCGATTTGACTCAACGTGGAAAATGAGCTTAAAATATTTGAAACAAATTTTGTTCACTCTTAAACTTCAAAATATTTTACTGATTATCTAGTTGTCGAATTTTTCCTTACTGTCAGATAGGGACTACAATTTTATAAAAACTTGATTATTCTTGATAACGGTAGTTCTGGAACACCGAATTTTCGATTTCCCAAATAAGTAACAAGAAGAATAATCTATTATCGTGATTTAGAAATTCAAAATTGCAATTTTTTGACTTTTATTAGATACACTGAGTACTATGTTGAGATCTCCCATTGATGGAAGACGGGGAGAATAATCAATACTTACTGAATCTATCAAACAGTTTCATTTTATGCAAATTAAAAGTCAAATAACCACACAATATGTTTTTACTAAACACTTAATCTTCTGGCAGAGAGAATTAGTTATTTATTGATCAATTAAAATAGAAATTTTGGCAGTATCAAGGAATCATGAATTTCTCATAGACAATATTATGAAAGTAATAACAACTTATCATTTTTGACTCTCTCTTCATTAATAAATGATTTCTATTTACGTCAACTGAAGCAATCGAGCGGATGTTTGGATCCTTTCTACCCTAGTAAAGTTTGGCAAGTTTATCTGAAGGTAAGGGGGCATCGGTAAGAGGGGAGGAAACATGGCGCGTACGGTACCTATTTTACCAAGTTAAATTGAAAATACAAAGGTCACTGACAATACCAACGCCACTGAATAAATCAATAACAATCAATTGACGAAGTGAGAGGGAAGAACACACGCACGCGCTTGCCAATAAAAACTGAGCTTTCGATAAAAATCACCAATTATGTAATTCGGAGTGTGTGGCAATTATGGTTTTTGTACAACGCTGCCAGAGCTTGAAGTCCATGACAAATTAGGAAAAGTGCTTATCTTTTAATATTCATAAATTGAAAAAATAATGTTAATAGAAAAAATCCGAGGAAAAAAGTCTCTTTTCTAATTATTATCATACTCAGCACTTTAGCTTTTCCATAGTTAAACGTGGCAATATCGAATGTTTTCGACTGCATTCCTTTAACAGCTTT
>CAJUYI010000288.1:2495-51519 GCA_910591695.1 Galerucella pusilla | reverse complement strand
AACCACTTTTTGTTGGCCACACTGACCTTAGACTGAACTCCTCTATTTGCCACTATGACATTTTATTCTGGCGACATGTGATATGAACAAAATTACGTGTTTCATGGTGAAAGTTATTCGCAATGAATTGCTTTAAATTCACTAACGCACATACAAATCAATTGAGGTGAATAAAATGTGATTGAATTTTATAAGATTAGTTTGCCGAATGTATGCTCATGTGAAGAGGCTTGCAAATATCTCACTTTAATTTGAAATTGATGGATTTTATTATATTTAAGACCTGAAGTTTTTTCTAAATTCCTCTTGATTGATATTGATATCATTATTTGTACTATTTAGATTACTTATTATTTTTAGGTGAACAATTTCAAATGAAAAAAATGAACTTGCAAATTAAAAAAGATGTTTAAAAACTTGTTTAAAAAGAAATCCAATAATACAAAGCCAGGGACGACTGAGAAAGGAAAATATAAAAAATTAACATCAACAGAGAAGAAGAATTGCACTTGTGAAAAATGTAAGAGACTGGAAGTATCAGTATTTTCTGGTAAAGAAACAATTGGGAATTCTCAAGATTTAAAAAATAGAACTGATTCTGCAAGTCAGAAGAATCGGGAAAAGGAAAAACCTCAAAGCAAACCCAATGAAAAACGTATAAAATCTAAAAAATGTGTCAACGACTGTCCTAATCCATGTAATCTGTTCGAAAAAGAAGTCAAACAAGTTAAATCACATGGAACTACAGCTAAGAGTGAATCAACAAGCGAAGAACAGCTTCCTGTTAGGCTTGAAGATTGTAAGCCCGCATCTAAAAAATCTCAAAACGTACGATATAAGGACTGTTGTGTAAAAAGAAATCATAAGCAAGAAGGTAAAAAAGATTTGGAAGCGGAAAAGAAGCCGTCACTTTGGAAGAAGCTAATTTCACATGAACCCACTAATATTGGTTGCGATGTCTCCACAAAAGAGATGAATTGGAAGATTGACGCTGCGAAAGCAGTTAGAGGCTGTAACAATCAAAAGGTATGCGATAGTCAACGAGCTTCTCAAGTTTCCTACACTTGGAGCTTAAATCCCAGTGAAATAATTGGAGGTTCTAAAAAATGTAGTACAAAAGACACATCTGTAGGCGGGAGTTTTAGTTCTTGTAGCTCTAAGATCCTACAGAAAGCTAGTGTGTGCTGTAACAAAAAAGGAAAATCAGTTGTATGTGATAATCCAAGGAAGATTAAAGATTGCCGTAAAACAGATCGAAAATATTCAGCTTGTAATACAGGACCTAAGAAGCTTAAGAATAAGGCTGAACCTAAATGCGTTCGAAATAAAGATTGTAATTTGATATGTGATTGTGAGTACTGCTACAAACGTGATCAACAACGACCTTGGAGCTCATGTAGAGATGACTGCTATCCTGTGTGTCCTATTTATTCTTCCAATACAGTGGGCGGAAAATCTTCTCTATCCATAACTACATGTTGCGATACTGCAAGTAATATTTCTATACCGCCGATTTTACAGTTTTTTCGTTATAAAAGTAGAGATCGTCCAGGGGCGAAGAAAAAACCTCATCCGTGCCGCACTGTTTCTTCAATCCTACGAAAATCTAGTGCTAGCTTGAATTCCTGTTATCCTCAAGGATCCAAACCAAAAATAAACCGATGTTGTGGAGGAACTTCAAGTAAAAAAGATTGTTGTACGGATTGTGCGAGTATCCGATGCTGCAAGTCATCTACGAAAGTAGTTAGTGTTTGTGTTGGACGCAGCTCTGCGGGTGTACGACCTAAGTGCTGTTCTAAGGCTACGACTTATCAAAATCGCTCAGTTAAAAGCAGGAATGGAATTAAGCGACCGGCTAAATGTACGAAGAAAATAGTGGCGCGTGGTACCCAGTGCAAATGTAAATCGGAGCGACATAAAGGGGAATATTGGGAATCATCCAAAGAACCAGTTTTAATTTACAACCCTTCTCCGTTACTTTGTACCGTACGTTGTAACTAAATTGAATAAATTATTATTTCAAATTATTACTTCGACACTTAGTAAAAATTCACTTAGATATGTGACATGTGAAGGATTGGTTGAGACAGCTCCATTAATAAAACATTCAATTTGCCTTTTTTCTCTTTTTGACTTTTCCCTTTTCCAAATTAAAATAAATCAAATGATTACGTAAGTATATTGATATACAGGGTGTCGAAAATACGGAGATCGGGCAGTGCTAGTCCACTTCAACCTCTCTAGGATCCTGTGCAGCCGTATTTCAGGCGGAAATTTACGCCATTGTTTCATGTGTGGAGAGATTGGAACAAGCCAATCTCATACAGAGAGCAATACAAATTTTCTCGGGCAGCCAAGCGGCTTTGAAAGCACTTAGCTCTCACCGTGTAATGTCGAAATTGGTTTTAGACTGCCAAAAAATACTCTTCTCAATAGGAGAACTCAAAAAAGTATTGCTGGTCTGGATTCCTAGCCAATCTGGTAATTGGCATCGCAATATGTTTTGCCAAACAAACACAAGAAAAGAGCTTTAGACTTCCGGCATAATTTACCAAGATTGGTTCATTCAAAGGCTTTTGTACGTCCTCCGAAGAATATCTCCAAACAAATGTTAGACTATAGCAGGCATGATCTACGTTGTCTAACAGGCCTTATAACATGCCACTGTCATCTGAATCATCATATGCTAAAAATTGGACTGTCGGAAAATTCGACTTGCCGTCTTGGTCTGGAAGATGATGAAGCATCAGAGCATATAATTTGTGCCTGCCCCGCCGCGGCTCGAATCAGGACCTGAAATTTCATTCACCAAATAAACTACTCGGCTTTGTTAAGAAGCTGAAATTGTTTGGTGAAATCTGAATAGGTGTGAGCCACAATAGACCCTTGCTAGTCGCAGTGGAGGGCCTTATAGACCCACTCACCACAAACCTAACCTTACCTAAGTATGTTGGGAGAGCTGTGGTTTTACCTCCCCTATCGTCGACAACCCTATCCTGGTCATGACTCCACAGTAGTTCAGTATATGATTGTGTCTACCAATTATTAATGTGTTTGTCGAGTTTACAATGCCCTGTCAGGAACCCAACCAACATCCTGATTGCTCTTCTATCCTGGCTTAGTAGTTACTAGATCTTTCATAAACTTTTTCGTGCTCCCTCTCGTGCTAGTGAGTCCTGGAGATGTTAATGGCCTGGTACCCAGGCTAAGGATAATTTCTTGCTCTTGTAGCATCTCCAAGCAGTCCCAAACGAGTTTGGAATTTATCAACAAGGAACTGATTGTTTTTTTGGCCCTTGACTGTCGAAGTATATGGCAATGGTGTTCCTCTTAAACTCTTGCCTCAATTATAACTTGCGAAGAACAAATGCTTCTTTAATTGCTGGAGTTTGACATCTATGATTTTGACCTTATATAATCTCCATGGATCTAACCATGATCTAACTATGGATCAACCTCACCCCTCTACATATAGTGGTGGAAAGCGTTGCAGGAAGAACAAGATACAGACTAAGTAAAAAGGGAATCATTAGAAAAAACACCTCCTCACTTCTTAGAAATCAGACAACCTGGAACATGCCACAAGACGGTATGATGGAAAAGTATAACTTTTGAAAGAAATTCGTTTCGGAATTAAGCAACAAGAAGGAATGGGATCCAGACTTGGAAAGAATGCCATTCAATGGTACACAGACGGCTCAAAAGCAATAGATGGAACTGGGATAGGAGTGTTCGGGCCAGGAACCAAACACTCTGAAAGCTTGGGAAAAACCCCAAGTATCTTTCAAGCAGAATTCCACGCCATAAGAAAGTGCGCCCAGTTCAATGTTGATAAAGGATACAGAAGACAAAGGATTATCATAATGTCGGATAGTCAAGCAGCCATTGAAGCACTGAGCTCTTGTGTAATCAGTTCCAAAATGGTGTGAAAATGCCTAGACAAACTCAATGAACTAGGCGAGAGCAATATAGTCACCTTACTATGGATTCCAGGACACACTGGAATAGAAGGAAATGGAATAGCAGATGAACTAGCAAAGAGGGGAACTGAAATACCTTTCTGGGGACCTGAACCCTTTTGCGGAATTAGCCCCAATGTAATTTAATAGGCAAAGTCGAGAAAAACGAAGATCTAGCCATTGGAAAGATTTAGTAGGGCTTATACAATCAATGACTCTTCTGGGTGACTATAATCTGTTGAGATCAAATGAATGCATAAGTCAAAGTAAAACTGCACTAAGAGTATTAACAGGTATCCTAACGGGACATTGTCGCCTGAATGGGCACCAGAAAAAGCTCAAAATAGTGGAGGAAGAAGAGTGCAGATTTTGTGGCATGGCAGAAGAAACCTCCATCCACATACTTTCTAACTGCACAGCACTTTAGAATCCTAGAGCACAGCACCTGGGAGATTACTGGATAGAAGAGGAACATTTACCTAAGTTGAAGCCTGCAGATATCCTAAAATTCCTCCGGGAAATAGGACTGAAGGAATTACTAGTTTCTGAGACTCTCCTCAGAAACTAAGTAGAAGTAAGGGGGCACAATAGGTCTTTTACATACATACATACATATACAGTAGAAAAAATTGACCTTTACCCTGACGTCACTAACAATGAACAGTAGTAAACACAAACTTTATATACCTCATCCTTTTCTACTGACAGTAAAAATACATCATACAAAATACGTACACTTGTCTTTCAAGCAATGACATACGTTCTTATGTTACTCTAATTATTACTTCCAAATGTTGAAAAGAGATAGCACCAAAAACGATTAATCGGTTGTATTCATAAGAATTTATTTTGACCTCTTATGACAACTGTCATTATTTTAATACATTGAGTTTTGTTCAAATCGTTCCATATTTGCATTCAGATAAATTCTATAAAATCGGTTATTTTCAAGACCTCTAATTTATTATTTTTATTCCACGATAAGTACAGAATTTTCTGTTTCGCATTTAATGAATATTTCCAACTTAACCTCACTTCTTAGACGGTGGCTGAACAATATAAGCAAGCAGTCAACGTATTTACGCACACGACAAAGTAATTGTAGCCATTTTTGACTCATTGATTGATTTCGCGAGGTTAGTAGGTATGACGTCAGGGTAAAGGTCAATTTTTTCTACTGTATACAACTATGGATCTAACCATATTTCTCATTTAAGTTGGTAATATTTGCTTTCGAATTTTTCTTTATCTGCCAACATGACATGACATACTATTCGAACATATGAAAGATACAAATTAATCAGCGTTCGGCAAAATTCTAAATTACAGTAATAATAAAATTTTTGTGATAACTAAAATAATAAACTGGGAACATTATGACTGAAACGCTTTATTTAAATCGTAGAGGTAAAGGGTAAGTAAATTTAAATTTTGAAGATTTTTAAATTCAGCTATATTTTCATGGAATTCTTCTGTTCCTTCTAGTAGCCTCGTAGGTATTGTTGCATATGCATTTCACAGAATTCACGTTCTTTCTTCACCACTACAATGAGGTTCCTGTTAAGGCAGGAGTGAACTATTAAGACACCTGTCAAAACTGTTAGTGCAATCTTAAAGCTTACTTTGGACGGCGCATGTGTGAAAATGTTTGTTACATTTCAATATATTTTAGCCAAAAACATTGAAAGCTCATTCAAAATCAATACTAACGTATTGATAGAATACCAACAATTCATCATGAAACTACATTGAACCAAAAACCACAAGAAATGTCTAGTAAATGTTGTTATTATACTTGCGGTAGTCCAAATTCTCTATTCGGATGTGAGGCATGTACTACACAAGTTTTAAGACGGAACGGCCTACAAGATGATATATGCTGGTCGTATTACGGTCCCTTGCCAGACTGTTGCTGCAAAACATGCAAACGGCAGATGGATCTGTTGTTGCGAAGAAGAAACTGTATACATTTTCGTAAGTACTAGGATATAAAAGAAATTAAGCGAGTGAAATAGTGGTCAGATTCACTTCACATAATAAAGTTTTCATTTATCAGGACATCCCCTGATTGCCATGACATCAAGTCGTCAATACAAGTCAGTTAAATTTTTCTCAAATTTTATTGTAATGGAAATATAATAACTTATTAATAACAAAGTCTATATATTCCAATAAGTCCGGTTACTCCTTTGATCGTCGGAAAACGCCGGCATTTTTTGCGGAGAGTCGTAATTCATGTGCGACACCTGTTTTTGCTAGTCATTTGGTAGTATACGAGGTGACGGACGGTGAATTCATTTGTGAAGGAATTTACCGGGTGCAATTAGAAAATATGTTGACTTTATTCTTGTTTTGAAAAATATTGGCAATTTATATAAATTATATTATTGCTAAGTAACTTTTTAGAAATTTTGTTTTAACCGAGGAATGGAATGAAAAAAATCATGAACATAGACTTCAATAACGTATATCCGAGCGTATATCTGATAATACTTAATAACTAATACAGAATGATCAGCGAATGAACATTTGTGTTGATATAATCATTATAAAAGAAATAACACAGTTTAACATCTACTTGGGACAAAACAAATACAAATGAACAATTATTTAGGTCAAGTCCATTTGGAGTGTACTCTGTAGCGTTGTATTGAATAAATAAATAAAAATAATGAAATATCAACAAACAAATAAGTATTATGTACATTCTTAAAAATTAATAAATACTTGAATAGTTATAAATTTTTCAAGATTTTCAATTTAGGATGTTCTTTATTCTTTCTAAAGGTCCTTAGTGAGGAATTTGCAAATTTCAGTGTATAATAGATTCGCACCCTTGTATATAAGGACAGCAGGTATTCCCATGAAAAGTTTGGGCAAGGATGCGAAAATGCGATAGTAGACTACTTGGTCTTCAAGTTCATTCCTATTCCTACATCATCCTGCACACATGAATCATTGAAATTTTCAGTGAATATTTTTTCTAAAGAAATCAGATATTCACTGAAAATTTTTGGAGGAACTGTCAATCCTCCAAACCGTCCCTGCTTACTACCTTCATAGACTTTTTTTTCGCAGAATGATGTGGATTGGTCACAACCTTCCTTATTGCAAAAGTTTAGGCAAATATCGCATTTGTGTTTAACAAAACACTTTTGCAAAAAATATCCACTCACATAAACCAGGGCATTTCCTTCTTCTGTGGACAAATCCTGCTAGTCTTTCCTTTATATGTCCAATATTGGCTAACCATTTTTTTTCTTGGCCGTCGTAAACAAGGATCCTTAGGAAGACGAAAAAATGATAATTGTTTATGAATTGCAGTATTGTTTCTACACGAATCCACGCAACAATAATTTCAATAATTTCCATAAGAAGGCATCGCACACAATCAAAAACACAGTGCAGATAACGTTCGCACAAATTAAAATTCAAGATCACTTTCTTTGGCGCACCCGATACAACGCTCTGCTACACCACCGTGTAAGTCAATCAGAACTGAAAAATAAATAAATCCCACATCAGATGTGGGTTTTGCCTGTGAGACGGTGGGTGTCGGCAGGAGGGGGATTTTCGCGTCGTCGAGAGAGTGGTCGGACTTATTGGAATATATAGACTTTGTTAATAACATATAATTTATTTAAAATATTTTCGGCCGATTCAATCCATGCCGACCAAGAAAATATTATTCTTCTAAGTGTTAACTTTTAATATACAGTGTGGAAACCACTTATGGAATAAAATTCTTTATGTCATTATTTTAGAAAATTATAAAAAATGCCGAGACATGTCAACTTTTAAATTGAGTTGTGCGTTATGTAAACATAAATGTAAATGTACAGGGTGATTCACGCAAGTATGCCATAGTCGGTGTTCCTCTTAATGAACCGATTCCAACAAACTAAATAATGTATGGTCAATTATGAATTATACAGGGTGACATTTTTATTTTTACAGTTATTAAGCACATACATAAAATATGTTGGGACGTTACACCCCTGGGTTTAGTTTTTCTTTTGTTGATTTTGAAGGACCACCCTTTGCAGGGACGATTATTAAACTCGATTAATTTCACACCACAAACTATTTTCTTTATTTAACATAAACAAACAAAAACATAAACATTCAACATAAATGCTGTTACATAATAATTTTATATATGTATTATGACGTACTGTGTCTTTTAACCACTACCTCGTGGTGAGTACTGTTTTTCTACACTTCTACACTGATTAATGAATGTCTTTCGCGTGCTTGACTTCACGCTCTCCTCTAGGCGGTGGTGCCGTATTGACTTAAATTAATTTTTATTTGGGGATTGAACAAAATACATGATGTATTTGATTTTCATACATTAAAATAAATGCTCAAAATGTCTCCACCCAGATGTTCGCAATAGCACAGTCTCCTATAGAACTTCTCCTTAACTTTGTTTAAAGTTTGAGGAGAAATATTCCGTATTTCTGTAGTTATTCTGTCTTTAAGGTCTACAACGCTAGTTGGTTGTGTTGCATATACTTTGTTCTTGAGAAAAAAATCTAACGGCTTGAGGTCTGGCGATCTAGCTGGCCACTCAATAGTACCTCTTCGTCCAATCCATTCATTGGGGAAGATTTCATCTAAATAAGTTCTTACCATTAAAGCATAATGGGGTGTTGCCCCGTCTTGCTGGAACCAAACATTTTCATTCGGTAAGCTAGGATCTATTGCGTTGGGATATAAGTTTGCCAACGCAGGAATAACTTCATTTCTAAGCATATAAATATTTTTCAGCTGTCAAATTTCCATCTATAAATATAGGACCAATAATATGGTCGCCTATATTACCGGCCCAAACGTTCACCTTTTGAGGGTACTGAGTACGTGTCTCACGCATCCAATTAGGATTCTCTGCTGACCAATATCTACAGTTCTGTTGGTTTACCTCTCCATTCAATGTGAATTTTGATTCGTCAGAAAAAAGAATGGTACCAAGAGCTATCTCATTTCTGTTCAGCTTATTCATCAATCTTCCGCAGAAATCCATTCTACGATCTGGATCGTCTTCTGTTAACTCCTGCACAAAAGTTAATTTGTGGGGATGAAGTTTTCCTTTATGAAGATATCTTAGAACAGTTGTATGACTAACATTATTTTCACGGGCAATTTGACGTGTACTTGAAGTTGGATTCTCTTCGACACTTAACAAAATATCCACTTTCACATCATCTTCAACGAAGTGTGGTTTTATTTTCAATGGTTTGACATGTCCAAGTTTTCTGAATTGTGCATCAGTTTTAGACACAGTACTTTGTGTAAGATTAGGCAATTCGGGATACCTGTGATTGAATAAGTTTTCCACTTCAACTTGACTTCTGCTGTAATCCCCGTACCCGATCATCATTCACATTATTTTCCGATTTAAAACAATCCACATTATTTAACGATTTTGTCTTATTATTGGCGTTTTTAGACAATTTTTAGGTATTTATGTTAAAATTCATGGGCGTAGCAGATTTTGTTTAATGTACAAATACGTCTAATGATTAGTTAGTTTAGATTTTTGATAAATCCATATTTAGCTAATTTAAAAAAGTACCAATATTTCAAGTGTAATAAATTATTAATTTTAAAATTTCACCCTGTATAATTCATAATTGACCATACATTATTTAGTTTGTTGGAATCGGTTCATTAAAAGGATTTCAAAAATATGGAAATATACAGGGTGTTTCATTAAAAAAAACAACACCGACTATGGCATACTTGCGTGAATCACTCTCTACATTTACATTTATGTTTACATAACGCATAACTCAATTCAAAAGTTGACGTGTCTCGGCATTTTTCAAAATTTTCTAAAATAGTGACATAAAGAATTTTATTCCATAAGTGGTTTCCACACTGTACCTATATTAAAAATTTTATTAAGCTTATCCCCATAGCTTTCAGGATAGGTGTCTCCTGGACTAAAATGAACTAAAATTTTCAGCACCCTTTTGATTGTGGATTATCCAAATAGTAACATATTTTTTGTTTGTTTTTTCAAGCAGGGGAACCTTGTAAACCTTTACCGAAATGTAGACTACCCCTTCCTCCTAAAATATTGTCTTGCAATATTTGTCAACAAGTATCAGAGAGTAGCTGTGGTTGTCCACCATGTGCGATTTGTGGTACTTGTATTCCTTGTATCTTCCGACAAAGTAAGTACTTACTTAGATCCAATATCACTAATGCCATCTAGCGATCGGTTGTTTAAACTTCAATTTTTCACTGTAGAGACTACCGTAGATCAAAATTGTGAAAATACGGAACGAAAAATATTTAAAGAATGTAAGAGTGCTGGAAGTGTCAACTTGTCTTTTACAATAGACTGTACCACTGTCTCAACTTCTAGCGATGATCTACGTCAAGGGTGAGTAAAATATCCCCAGTAGAAACCTGTAGTTTTAGAATTCAATCCTCATAGTCTCTCTGATTAGTTTTAAGGTTCAAGAAAATGTACTATAACCAATATTGTTAAACCTGAGTTGACAGATAACAACACCTGACAGTTGACAGAGTTGATAGATGACACCTGACAGTTGACAGAGTTGATAGATGACACCTGACAGTTGAAAGTCAACACGTATATTAGTCTTAAACAGGGTTGTCGGGTTAGCTGTTCCGTGTCATCTGCCAATTAGCTCTTATTGTTTTATAATTGGTCATAGCTACATTTTTTGTTCAAAAATCTAACAAAATCTTTGTTCTCAGTGGCGCTGGAGAGGTAACCATCGATGATTGTCAATGTGAAGATAACAATTGGGAAGGCTCTAGAAGAGGTACTTCAAAATTAAATAGCCCAACAGTTTATTCAAAATCACTGGTAGAAAGCTCAAAATTTATTCCCTGTGGTGAACCTGATTATTGTTGTTCGCCTGTTCCTGCCTTCGATCCAAAGTGTGAATGTGGGTGTAGACAGATGAACAAATGGGCTTTTGAAAAGTGTATTTGTAAATCTGATGAAAATATAAAATATCCATTTACTCCTAAAGCATGCGAGATATATTCGTGCGTACTAGTCCCTAATAGTCACTGCATGCATACTGCACAACACTATATCAATAATTTTACTTACAATGTATGTAAGAAATGTGTTCCAGTATACAATGGGCCAAAATATGGGTATAATATCCGCCGTTTTGGGTGTACCTGTGGCAAAATTATTGGGTACAGACATCATGCATGTATGTATAATCGTCCTATGTACACAAGGCCTTACGGAATGTATATGAAATATGTTAACCCGTATCTTACATACATCCATAATCATTATGTATCTTCACCAGATAACAGACCCTACTATGAACAAACTTATAGTAACCCTATAGAGAATAATTATGACCCACCCTGTTTAAAATCAATAAAAAAACCTTTAAAACGAAAAACAACGAAAAAGACAAAACATGTACCTAATATTGTTAAAACTAAAAGTGCTATTGAGGAAGTAGTACCAGTGTCTGTTATCCAAACAAATATACCTCTTTTAGAAATAATTAAATCAGTAGTGGCAATTAAGAGTAGTAATAGTTTGAAAAAAACTGTGCTAACTTTTAAAGATTGTTATGTACAGACTCAAAGTATTCTTTGCTTAGGCAAAGCAAATTGTGATGATCAGTCATCAAGTTCTGAAACTGAAACGAATGTAGAAGAAGTCCCACAAATAACTCCAGTTGTAGAAGTTGTCTTAACATTCAAATCAGACAAATTCAAAAAACTTTCTTCACTTTCGGGCGTTGATAAGTGTGAGTGTGATGATTTCTCGACTACTGAAAAGGTTGATTCAGAATATGTTGCAAGTGATGAAAATGTTGATTCTAATGAAAGTTCCATGCCCTATGATAGTTCATGTAGCTGTTGCGAAATATCTTCTGTCCTAAAAGAAGGTTCATCTGAGGAATCTAAACGTTCTTCACTCGATTCACGGTACAGTCGTGACAACATTTTGGTTACTAAACAACGATCTGGTCTGTGGAATGATATGGTTAATTCAGGAACTATTTTTGATATGTATAAACCAAGAGGTATGTATGGTATTAGTCCATTCTTTGGAAAAAATACCATACGATATCCATATTCGCGTTTAAATTTCGGCAAAGCCGATATTCCAAAAAAGCAAAAAAAATATCAGTCTCTTTGGGAAAATCCGTGTGAAAAGAGCAGTACCGGTACGAATCAAATGGGTATTCATCATTTTAATTTGAATGAAAATCATGTGTCATTATTTCAAGATAAATATTGTGAAATTTGCCAGATTCAGGAAATTGAATCCAAATCTGAAGAATCTAGTGAAACTACAAATAAAAAAATAAAAATATCTGAATTTCCTTTACCAGTTTATAAGATAATTATACATTTTAAAAATAGCAATACAAAAAGTATCAAGTCTGAAATGATTAATCTTTACGAGGAGGAGGATAATTCAAATTCTGAATTAGCGGAACACTCTAATTCTATAGAATGCTCCGACTCTGAAGCACTCGACATTTCTGATGATTGTGAGCAATCTAGTTTCAGACAAACACGTAGTTGTGGAGCCTACGTGAGTGGCAAAGCCTGTTTTGATAATATTTCTCATAATAAGGAAATATCTTCTTGTTCTTCTTGTGAAACTTGAGTCGATTGTAAATGTGTCAAATGTTTTCGTAACTGGATGTATGTTTGTTAAGAATTTAAAGAAATTTTAATCAGATGTAGCCTTTAGGATGAGTATGACGAGGTGATTTAGGTAACATATTTAGGGGCATTAAAAAATCATCAAACATTTTTAGGTGTCCTAAAACCGCCTGGAGCCGAGAAGAAAAACAAAAATATTAAACAAGAGGTACATTTTGTAGCCTGCAACAACCTAGAAAATGAGAATGTATGTAATTGCGCCTGTAAATGCACTGATGATTCAAGTTTTCAAGATACAAATAAATCAAGCAGTTCCAAAAGACGTACTTCTAAGCCTGCAATAGTAATAAGTCAAATCGAATTAAAATACTGCTGTTGCAACAATGAGAAAAAAGTTGATGCCCAAACACAAAATATGAAAAATGATCAGAGAAAAGTTAAAAGTAAAAGAGGAAGTAGATCTAAAGAAGATGAAATAAACGAGATGAAATCACGGAGTGGAGAAATTCGCAGAGTTAATGATGAAGTAGATTTTTGTGAATGTAGTTCAGAAAATGAAGAAGGTGAATATTCAAAATTGAAATACTCAGGACAAAAGCAAAATAACGGTCAATTGAATAGAGATTATGTTAAAGATGATTCTAGTTTTCGGAGAAATAGATATTCTAAACATGATTCTGCTTCTAATAGAACTCGTGATTACGAAACGGATTATGATTATGATTCAGATGACGAATATGACGAGGATGATGATAATAAATATAAAAGCAAATACAGACAATCGCAGAGAAAACAAAACGAATTCATTAACGATATACCTTATTGCTTTCGTAAAAAACACCACAGAGAGCCTAAAATGAAAAAGAAAAAAAAGGATACAGAAAAGAATGATCGTTCCAATTCTCCTAACAGAGGTGAAACTGCAAGACAACAGTTTGAAGATCTTGATAGCATTGAGAGTTTTTGTAAATGTGATGAAGAATACACGGGGGAAATGGATAATTATGGTGATAACTATGAAAGAGGCACGTATTCAAATAAGCGATGCTGCTCCTTAGTTCTGTCTTGCGATAGCTCTATACCTTCAGATGATGATCGGGACAGCATTTAATCAAAATATAGATCTTACTGAGCACCAGTTATAATTTGAAGCATGATTTTATACAACACGAAACCTAATCTTTAAAATATATCTTATTAAATTTCTCAATCGGTTTGATGTTTTATTTATTTCTTGCTTTGGTGAAGGGGGCTTACGATTCCTAAAGTATTAGTTATGATCATTGCAAGTGACATTCTAGTGGTTGCTGATAACGTCATTGTTTCTCATAGCGTTAAATATGATTACTGTAAGTATATACAGTAGAAAAAATTGACCTTTACCCTGACGTCACTAACAATGAACAGTAGTAAACACAACCTTTATATACCTCATCCTTTTCTACTGACAGTAAAAACACATCATACAATATACGTACTTGTCTTTCAAGCAATGACATACGTTCTTATGTAACTCTAATTATTACTTCCAAATGTTGAAAAGAGATAGCACCAAAAACGATTAATCGGTTCTACACGACAAAATAATTGTAGCCATTTTTGACTCATTAATTGATTTCGCGAGGTTAGTAGGTATGACGTCAGGGTAAAGGTCAATTTTTTCTACTATAGAATTAATGCAGATAGAGAACAGTACAAGTACGACGTCATACTATGCACTCGTTTCCAACCCATTCTGTAGTGTTATCTATTTGCGTTAACTCTACTTGTAAATGTAGCGAGATATTGAAATCTCTATTTTCAAATTTCCATAGTTTCCATTAATGCCACTGGCTGCTCGCTCAAGCTAGGTGTATGTTGGATTATGCTATTGTTTATAAATATTTTTTCGCCCGCCTAACCGGAAAACAAATCACATGAACACCAAAACAGGGCGGAAAGTGTTGTCTAGCTGTCCAAGGTTGGAAAATTTATAACAAAACAGACAAACCTAAAGAAAAGTGAAAGTTGCTAGGATGAGATTTCAAACCAATCCACATGAAACGCTAGTTGCAATTGCGTTGTCGAAACAGTGCTGGGACTCTGCACACTATAGAATTCTACTATCGACTCTATTCTACACGACTTGTCGACAAAATTGATAGTTATCGCTTTCTACATGTGAAGACGTGTCGTTTTCTACGATTACGAGATATCTATAATTTTATAGGTTTTCAATCAAAATTTTATTCAATAAAATACATAAAATTTACAGGGAGGGCATAAATATAAATAAATCTATTTGAGTGTATATAAATAAATTTTGCGAAGAAACCAAATAAAGCATTGGTTCAAAATGAAAATATTCAATTAAGAAACTAAAAAGTTATTGACTTAAAGGTGGGAATTCGTGCCCTCTTGCTCATAGAAGAGAACGTACGCTTCCCCACTGATTAATGATTTCGACGATATTGATGACACCCTCGAATCATTATACTCGTGCCACTGGCCCGTGTAGGGATGTCGACAGTATGCCGTATAGTGTCCACTATAAGTGGTTCCGCTGTGATTTGATATGGCGTAGAGGTTATACCTAAAGGGTGCCATATTATCAGCCGCATAATGGCTCATATCAAGCCCTTCTATTGGAAAATCTACGGTAACATCAAGTTTTCCCCTAAATCTTTCCATCGGCGAAAAGCGCTTCAAGTGAATTACCAAGATTTTCGGGAATTCGTGTATGGACAACGATTTAGTGCATCGTCGACGTTCTTTACATTTCGAACATGTCGGTTTTTCATCACCGTCGAGTGATTCTTCACTCGTAAACGAATCCAAACATTGAGAAAGACGTAATTGACCTGTTCTTTGCGGTATGGGAAGAGATAGATCCCAAAAGGGATCGAAGGTAACGAAACAATGACCGCAATGTGTGCACTTGAGTGTTGATTTTAATTGACCGACGAAGTTGTCTACTATCTTGGAGTTGTCCATGCGCAGATATCTTATCCAAGACTCTTGCGCTTTTTCATTGTCACTGAGTTTTTCATCAATCTCTGATAATAAAGGCTTCGGTTTTTCATGTACCCTGTTGACGTCTTCGTGGAGTCCTTCTAAGAGGTGACGAAGGAACTCCTGCGCATCTTGTTGAGCGTATCCCATGAGCCTCGGAGCGAATCGTTGAAATTGACTTTTTAATGACACAGTATTAACTACTCTGTCCGAACCGTCTTCAGACCAAAGCTCCTTTATAACTTCAGCAAACGCTTTAATCAGTGCTCCTTTCATGCTGGATATGCTCGTGTTAATATCTCTCATGTGTGCATCTTCCTTTAAATATTCTAAAAGCCACCTTGTGTTTGATAGGCATTGGATAACGCTATTCATGAAACATGTGTTACCGATATTCTTAAGGCCGCTGAGACCCAAAGATTTTTGGGGAACACCGTCCAAGGATCGGATTGTGGAGTAATTGTTAAGAGCCCTTTCGCCACTACTATCATCATCCGAATAATCTCGGATTCGGTGATTTTCTCTCTCACTTGATCGACGGGATAGCGAATTCGAATTAAGGCTATTCGCTATCAAATTCGATGGGGAGATTGCGGTTTTGGTAAGTTTGGGTGATGTTGATAGATCAGTAGTTTGTATAATTTTGCTAATATATTCCTTGGTATTCAAATCATTTTCGGAAAAGTCCTTTTGTTCTGGTTGAGTTTCATCCCCTCTCTGAAAATCTTTGGTGGAAATTGAAATGTAGGAAGAAAAGTTGTTGACTCTCGAATTATTTTTAGAGAGGGAATGGCTGCCGCTTGCTTTTTCCCTATCGACTTCTGACCCATTTTTTATTTCGACGTCTTCATTTACTTCCAATTTTGAATTTGACTTTTTCTTTGACGTCTTCAACTTTAGTGGAGGTGAACCAGTTTTATATTTTATTTTGGTAAAAGATAATTTGTTTCGCATAGGAATCGCATCATTCTCTAGTATTGTCATATTTTCCAGTATTCCTATGATTGGGACATCATCTGGCTGATGGTTATCTATATTTTTTAGTCCGCTGAGGCCCAAAAGCTTGTTGGAGGCATAATTTTTAAAATTATCAACGCATATATTATCAGATAGTACACCTGCTGAAGAAGAGAATGAAGATGGTAAAGAAGAACTTCGGAAAAAGGAAAGATCACATTTTTTAGGGTCGATAATGTGAGGTTGTTTGAAAATGATAGAAGGATTAGGCTTCATGTGATTAGGCTTCATGAAAAGTTCTTCTAGAGGCTTAGAACGGGGAAACGTACCCAGAAAAGAGGAAGCGTTTCCTCTTTGAATGGCAATACTTATTTGTTGTATGAAGAATAAAGTTGCTCTTGGATCATTGGTTTCTACAGATATTTTTTTACCGATCTCTTTAATGAATTTTAAAGCTTCATGACCGAAAACACCAGAGGTTTCAATAGCTACAGGTACAAAAATATAAATGTTTTCCAAATTTTTGTATTTATTGATTTTAAAACTTTCGCCATGTAATGCAGCAGCACCTGCGGAAGTAGATGTGGATCGGACATGAGACGGAGCCCAAGTGTCAGTACAAGTGAAATCCCAGACTACGGGTCTGCCGCGTTGCCAAGGAATGAGAGTCATACCATCTGGACGTTTACCGTCGTCGCGGCAAGTACCTAATGGTTCCAACGAACAGGGAATCTTTGCAGATGACAGGCCTCGTTTGAGAAGGTCATTTACTGCATAATGACGTGAAAAACGGCCAGCACTTAATTTGCAGCTTAGGCCGTGTCTACCATATTCATCAACATCAGCTCCGCAACGACAGCGATGTTTGACACAAAGTTGACAGCCTAAACGGAGACCAATGGAAATCCGGAAACTTTCGTCATCTAAAAGCGTTCCTAATGGGGCCGACGGCAAAGCGTTCAACCATGCTCCTGATTCCTTTGAAAATGCTGCATTCAAACGAGCCTTGTCTGGTAAATTAATAGCTTTCTGAAGCAGATTTTCTTTTTCAATATTCATTAAAGGAATATCCCAGGATTTTTGAAAACATTTATATTCATCGGGCACAACTTTGTTGGACTTTCTTGACCAAATATTTTTTTGCCTCCAATAATAACGGGTCTTGTGTGGGGAAAGATTTAGGAAGAATATAATTGATAAATTTTTCTGAACTATATAATGACGATAAAAAAGAAGGAAGAGCGACTGAAACGATGGAGCGAATTCCTATACCTCCATATGAAACAGGTAGTGAAGCTTGTTTCCAAGAAAGCTCCTCCATTTTAATATTAATTAATGACTCTAATGAATGACGAATGGTATTGTCAAAATTGATTAAGATATTATTATGTAACCAGGTTGGACTACATCTCAAGATATATGTTAATTTTGGAATCAATAGGCAGTTCCTGAGAAGGTAATAAGCAATATGTGTCGGTAACCAGGATAAACGAGATGACATTTTTTTGAAAAAGGACAGTTTTTCATTGAAAGCTGAAAAAAAGGATTCTTTTAATAAAGGAGCGCCTAATAGAAATAAATTTTGTCTATTGGTAATTGTTATGCCTGGTGCTACAGAATTAAATTTATCAATGATTAGATTAGTTGGTGATTCTAAGAAAAATAACTCGCATTTGCTGAAATTGAGTTCAAGACCAATATCCTTGGAATTGTTTATAATATAGACAAGAGACTTGAACACGGAATCAGTATCACCACCTAAAGAACCATCATCAAGGTACCAAGCATTGAATTCTGTGTCAATGTTGCTTATAAGCCTGTGTATCGATAGGCAGAATAGGAGAGGTGCCAAAGGGTCCCCTTGCTGGACGCCTCTTTCCGAATAAATGATATTTTCGCCGAATAAAAGGTACGAAGGGAACCGATAACATTGATTGATGGTTATATTTTCAAATTTATGACATTTGACACAAAAGGTACAATAAAGATAGCAAAACAAGTCGCAATTGGCTTTCACACAAGGAACATTAAAGTTATTATAGGGTTACCCACGTCGAAAATTTAAATTATCAAAAAAAAATTTAACATGGGCACAATAAGAACTATGAAATATTTACATAAAAACTACAGATCGATGGTAATGTCAGAAATAAGAGAAGAGTTGTCGACAGAAAACAGAGTGAGATTTATGGCTGGAATAATAGTTATCTACTGTAGAAAGCGACCGGTAGAATTCTATAGTGTGCAGAGTCCCAGCACAGGCCTGGCATCTAAGGCCTTTGCCATTTAAAGCGTTTTCGATTATTTACTTTTGGCTGCTAGTAGCAGCTCGTAGTGACTGAATTCCGTTCGTTTATTACCGGGCGTGACGCCCAGTCTTACCTTCCCCTTGCCCCTCAAGCAGATACCGAAAAGTATGAGCTTCAAGTCAAGGACATTAAATATTTGACGTTTGTCAGGTTTGACGTTTATTTAAAGGTTAAGATTGTGCCGATTACGATTTAATACGATTTAAACCTTACTAAAAATATCTATATATGCAAAATTTTATTATCAAAAACATTATAATTGAAAACAACTGTTCTTCTAACAACACAGGAAATTTATTGGCATTGGCACATGTCAGGTGGTTTTGAGGATCCTAAAAAATCGTGTTCGATTTGCTCAAAAGTCGTGACGACTGAGGCGTCACGCACAAGTGCTTGAAGCCCAAATAAACGAAAGTAACATTAATATTTTTTTTCAGTAGTTGTCAATATTTGTCATTCTCAATATTGAGATTGATTGAAAAATATAAGTTTTTTAAAAGATATCATCATACACCTGGAGTGGTTCATAAGGTCAAACTTTTTCTGTTTTTAAATCTCAGACCTTCATCAAAGATAGAATAACTTGCAATAAGTGACCTACTTGAGATACAAGCTGGATAATTTTTTAATATAAAAAAAGTACATAATTCAAAGTAATTTCGAAGTAGGTGATTCTTCCAGAAAAATACAATGGCCTTCTATCCTATAGGACATCCATCCAGCTTTGTAGTTTTATTTTAGTTTTGTTCTTTTTGAAGAATGCACTTTGCAGTGCGTTTGTATATTTATATCTATTTTTGACATGTGTATTATGATATTCTGTTTAGTTCAACGAGGTAAAAGAAAAAGGAGGGAAGCTAAGCGTGGCAGTGATTTAACCAGCTTTCGACGGAAGTCGCCATATTGAGAAGGCACATTAGCGACATTAGTCATCAATTCTTGTGTCAACATAGATAACCTGAAATGTGTCAAATTGAAAACCCACGTTAGAAACATAGTGAGTTATTTATGAGTATTAGTATAAACTTAAGTTGATATTGAGATGTACAATATAATTTAAAACCATATGATGAGTAGATTCCACGAAGTGAGGGTTTATACAGTTAACTCTGGTAACAATTCTCTAACAACAAAAAGTACCACCTTAAAAAGATGCATATGAGATTTTTCTGTTTCTCCTAATTGAATAATTTAAAGTACGCCTCTGGTTTGTTTACGGAAGTCGGCCATATTCAGAAGCCACTTTGGTCGATAATTCTTTATACTGTTATGTTATCTCCTCTCTCTTTTACCTCGTTGGCTTAGTCACATTTGGGATAAAATTCTTCTTTTTAAAAAGGATTATAGAAGTCAGATTTTCTGTACAAATTCTGTTTTCATATTATTGAAGTTTATTTAAATAGAATATAAATTTTTTTTTGGAAAATCGTCGCATTTTATATATCTAGTAAAGAAAATAAGCCTTTACAGACTACCTGACTTTAATTCATGGCGCAATCAGTAAACTGTCTCTGATGTGAATTAAAAAATAATAATTTAAATGTATGATGACAAAAAAAACTTTGTTTACCAGTAAACAATGAGAATTAAATAGAATATGTGCCTTCCAAAACAATATGGAAGACCTGTCAGTGACGTAACTTTGGAATAGTCAATGGTTAATTTTTTTTACCACCGATTCAGCGACGAGCTTAGAATTCAAAATTCCCAGGGGTGCGTTCATAAGCAAATGTACAAAGTAACACTATACTCTGTAATGGAATTGGCTGACATTTGAAATGGAGCACATTGTAACCCGTGATTTATGAACACTTTATGGTAACATAACTGTCAAATTTTAATTATAATCAGACATCTCGTCTAGTTATAAAATTTGTAAGTTTCGTTGTTGTTGTTCGTTTCCACAACTTAGTTTATATTATTTTATTTTCCTCTTTGCTTTTATATTGACCATGAGGAGCCGAAACCAAAGTAAATTTGTAGCATTGGCAGCTGCATTAGGTGCAAAGTATCATTTATTTGATGATATTGACGACGAGAGCGATAGTGACGACGAAGAAGAAATTCCAATAGTTTCCTTAGGAAAAAAAATGTTGCGCCACAACGAATAGAAAAATATGTGGAGATTGTATTGGAACGGTTTATTTCTTTTAAAAGTTTTGTATTTATACTTTCTTGATTCTAGCTAACCGGTAACTCGATAAAATATTACCACGCTCCATACCGCGGTCTAGAAATTGTTGCTTTCGTTTATTTGGGCTTCAAGCACTTGTGCGTGACGCCTCAGTCGTCACGACTTTTGAGCAAATCGAACACGAATTTTTAGGATCCTCAAAACCACCTGACATGTGCCAATGACAATGAATTTCCTGTGTTGTTAGAAGAACAGCTTTCAATTATAATGTTTTTGATATTAAAATTTTGCATATCTAGATATTTTTAGTAAGGTTTAAATCGTATTAAATCGTAATCGGCACAATCTTAACCTTTAAATAAACGTCAAACCGGACAAACGTCAAATATTTAATGTCCGTGGCTTGAAGCTCATACTTTTCGGTATGTGCTTGAGGGGCAAGGGGAAGGTAAGACTAGGCGTCAAGCCCGGTAATAAACGCACGGAATTCAGTCACTACGAGCTGCTACTAGCAGCCAAAAGTAAATAATCGAAAACGCTTAATGTGTACATTGGAAATGTCAAAGTATATTTATGAACGCTAGGAAAGTAGTCACAGAGTAACAAAAATTTCATGAACGATGCTTGTCACAAAAAATGTGTGAGAAATGTGTACTCTGTAACGTTTATGAACGCACTCCATGTGTTTTTGAAGACATGATAACTGTCAAAATACACGAACATCATTCTGTCAGTTACAAAATTTATGTGCCTACGGGCAGAAATTCTATCAAACTATGTTATTTATTATCCAACCGTATTAAAATGTAAATCTGTTCCAGGTAAAACAAGATTAATTAAAAAAAGTGAATGAAAAATAAGATACATTGAGGAGGCTTTAAATGTTTAATCTTCTTGTGAATTGGCTGGCAATATTTTTATTTTTTAGCAAATACACTATGCCCAGAGAAGAATCGCCACAAAGGTGCGATGAAACATGTCCAGGAGCATTAACAAAAACTGCAAGTGGTTCTAGTAGAAACGAATTAAGTCGCAACACAAGTAATTGTACAATTTGCGATTCTGATTGTCAATCCAAATCGCACGTATCAACTATCTCTAATAGGTAACATTGCTGACAAAAAAAATTTAAAATTTCACACAAATGGCGAATTTCTCGTTAGTACAAAGGCAAAAAAAGTTGTGAGAAAAATAATACTTGCGCGTATTTTCGAAAAAACCGCATGAAATGTAATTACTATTAATTAAATATTATTGTTAATGGTTATTTGCAGCTCTTTATCCAAAGCAGAAGAAGGCAAAAAAAAGTGGATCATATGTTTCAGAGGGATTTTTGAAAAAAATAAATACAATGAATCGCCTAGCGAGCCTACCCCTCAATTGAAAAATTCGACAACTGACGTGAAGTCTATTAAAACAGGTAAAAACAAAAACAGCAAGTCCGCAATTATACTGCCTGGGAGACATGCGATAAGTGTCGGGTGGTAAGTGACTGGCTGCAGGTGCTGGGTGATAAAGTAGTTATAGCCGAGCCTAGCGCCTCTCGTGCTGGTTGACGAAGACGAACACGAAGAAGAAAGAGTCCTAAATAGGAGAGGAGAGAGTATATAGTGTTCACCGTGTATGTATGTATTTTAGGGTGACATTTATAACTGGCCTGTTGGCTCTGCCAGTGCCAAAAACTTAGAGAAAAAAAAAAAAAGGGTGACATTCACTGAGACCTAAAAGATCTATTGTGCCCCCTTACTTCTACTCAATTTCTGAGAAGAGTCTCAGAAACTAGTAGTTCCTTTAGTCCTACTTCCCGAAGTAATTTAAGGATGTCTGCAGGCTTCAACTTAGGTAAATGTTCCCCTTCTATCCAGTAATCTTCCAGGTGCTGTGCTCTAGGATTCTGAAGTGCTGTGCAGTTGTAAAGTATGTGGATGGAGGTTTCTTCTTCCACGCCACAAAATCTACATTCTTCTTACTCCACTATTTTGAGCTTCTTCAGGTGCCCATTCAGGCGATAATGTCCCTTGAGAATCCCTGTTAAAACTCTTAGCGCAGTTTTACTTTGACTTATGCTTTCATTTGATTTCAACAGGTTGTAATCACCCAGAAGAGTCTTTGATTGTATAAGCCCTACTAGATATTTCCAATGGTCAGATCTTCTCTTTTCTTCAGCTTCACCTATTTCTTCCAATATTACATTGGATCTGATTCCGCAAAAGGGTTCAGGCCCCCAGAAAGGTATTTCTGTCCCCCTCTTTGCTAGCTCATCTGCTATTTCATTTCCTTCTATTCCAGTGTATCCTGGAATCCATAGTAAGGTGACTATATTGTTCTCGCCTAGTTCATTGAGTTTGTCTAGGCATTTCCACACCATTTTGGAATTGATTACACAAGAGCTCAGTGCTTTAATGGCTGCTTGACTATCCGACATTATGATAATCCTTTGTCTTCTGTATCCTTTATCAACATTGAACTGGGTGCACTTTCTTATGGCGTGGAATTCTGCTTGAAAGATACTTTGGGTTTTTCCCAAGCTTTCAGAGTGTTTGGTTCCTGGCCCGAACACTCCTATCCCAGTTCCTTCTATTGCCTTTGAGCCGTCTGTGTACCATTGAATGGCATTCTTTCCAAGTCTGGTAATGGTATTTGGATCCCATTCCCTCTTGTTGCTTAATTCCGTAACGAATTTCTTTGAAAAGTTATACTTTTTCATCACACCGTCTTGTGGCATGTCCCAGGTTGTCTGATTTCGGAGAAGTGAGGAGGTGGTTCACCGTGTAAGCGAGATTCGGCGAATGTCATCATTTTCATCGAGATCTCATGAGTCATCCCATAATCTACGCAATCTCATTGCCATTTCATCATCTTTATCGAAATCTAAGGAGGTCTTTTATCATTCAGTGATATTTTTGAAAAAGTGCAACCGTTTTTCGCCAAGTCAAACCGTTTGGATTTCACAAACGTTCAAAGTTGGTATAAATGTCAATTTTAAAGTATTTAACAACAACAGGGGGTCTATTCACTAACAGTGAGAGCTCCTACGAGAGTACACACTGTTAGTGAATAAACCCCCTGAATGCAGACTATCTCACATGAAAAGTTTTTCAGTGTTTATCGTAAGATATAAAAATCCAATGATATACCAGTAGCTTATTTACTCCAACTATTATTGAATCAGATAGGCATGAAGAACTATCTTCATTGATTGTTTTCACAGGTTTTATTTGAGTTTAGCTTCTATAATGTTATCCATCTCGCACATTTTCAATTCAACTTTTTGGTAAACAGAATTTTCATGTCTTCAAATTTTATCGGCTTCGTATCGCTCAAAATCAGTGAAGGTTAACTCGAATTCGCATAGAAAAAAAGACAAAACAAACATGTCACCGTCGCTAGCCATCTGACACTTGACACCTGAAAGCATTATTGTGGCATAACAGAACGGTATAAGTATTACAAAAGTCCATAATCCAGTCTGGTCATTGATATTCTTCGGTTTGGTTTAAAGATACCTCCCAAACACTCTACCATTATATATACATATATATAAAATGGCTAGACACCCCTTGTGGGGTTGCGCCGCATAAATGCTTTCTAGATCCGCTTTCTGGTGTGGATCAATCCCCTTCATTTCATTATTTTCCCGCTTATTTTTTTCCATAGTCTCCTATCCCTCGTTTTTTCTTTCCATCTGACGATTCCTATCCTTCTCAAATCCTCCTCCACCTCCTTCAGCCACTTAGATCTGGATCTTCCTTGCCTTCTCCTACCACCTGGTTCCCACTGTAGCATTGAGCAAACGACTGCTCGCTCACTTTCTCTCCATACATGTCCGAGCCATTTTATTATTTGTACCTTTATTCTGTTTACTATATCTTCCCCGTTCATTTCTCTCAGTATTTCATGATTTATACGTTGCCTGTATTCATTGTCGTCGGTTTTTATTGGCACTAGAATTGTTCTCATTATTTTTCGTTCTAATATCCTCAACTCCTCTTCATCTCTTTTTGTCATTGTTATCATTTCTGCTCCATACATTATCACAGGTCTTATTATTGAGTTGTGAATGTTAAATTTAGTGTATCTTGTCAATAGATTGCTCTTCAATAGTTTCTTATTGGCATAGTATACCCTATCAGCAGCCATTCTTTTTTCGTCTATCTCTGATCTTCGTTCCCTCTTACTGCTGATCGTGACTCCCAGATATTTGAATTTTTCCACTTCCTCAAATTCATACTCCCCTATTTTTATCATTTTGTTTTTACACTGCTTACCAACTCTCATTATTTTTGTTTGGTTTCTATTTATTTTTAATCCAATTTTTTCCCCTTCTTCTGTTAATTCTAGTAGCATTTGTTTCATGATATTCCTTCTTTTCGTTACTATCATTATGTCATCTGCATAAGCGACTATCTGGCCCCCGTTCGTTCTTAAATTAAAAAATTATAATTTTATGACATGGATGGACACATAATATTCGAATTGTTTCTACTTCATGCCAAATCTTACCTTTTTTTTTTTAATTAATTCCATATTATTACTGCACGAATAATACAGATCAATATTTTGAGTTCCACATTATTTACAAGATACATCTATTGTTTCCATCAATGTTATCAAATGTGGGTTATTTATACTACTTATTCTCAACAGAGGGCAGCGGTTCAGAGTGTAGCTGCTGTGATTGTAAAAAGAAGAATGCTGCAGCAGGTGAGAACGAACTTTGTGATTGTCCAGACAAAGCAAAATGCTCAATTAAATGTCAACCATCAAACGATCCAGAAGCAGAAAAAGATAAAAAAGATCTATGTGATTGTGTAGATAAAACACAATGTTCGGAAGAATGCCATCAATTAAATAATCCAGATAAAATAATTTTTACTCCTGAAGATACACTTCCTGAACCAGTACAATCCACACCTCAATGTGTAAATTTCGATGACAATATTTCATCATTTCCGGCAGATACATCGCCACCGCAACCAGGTGAAAATGATGACTTTCCAAGTGATTTAGACAATTCTAGGAAGTTCAGTTGCTCTGACGCTTGCTCATCAATTACTAGCAATTACCCTGCGCCATTTGCTGAAGAATCGACTGATTCAGAAAATCTTTCCAAGCAAAATACACAAAAAGAAACTTCTATACCGCTTAAAGCTTCTATCTATTCCATACGTCCCACGGAATGTCCGAGTTTGTTTAACCCTCCGATATGTTTTAATATTTGTTCGGAAATAACCCCTGTGCTACCGATTATCTCAGAAGGATGCTTTGAGGACTTGAATAATCCTGCTGAATCTACTTCCCAAACAGCATGTCCTATTCCAATTCAGAAATGTACAGATCCACCCGATTCCACAGTATCAGGTGATGGCAACAGTTTATTATGTTCCAAATCGTGCAATGGTTCATGTAATTCAATAGAATTGGACGTGAAGAGCAATCCTATTGCTGCCCCAAAAGAATGTACCAAATCTTCCAGTAATGAGTCGGACTGCAGCTGTTGTATGTGTACCAAAGATCCCCCAAAGGAAGTATATGCCACTATTTGTCCGTCCGAAAGTCCGAAATTTCCTATTTTCTCATCGGAAAATTCTGAAACGAAGCCTCCACCAAATACACAAACTGCTTGTGAATGCCCTTCAACGAGCTCTGATGTATCTGTTCTCGATGTTTCAGATATTCCTCTTTTTATATGTCCAGCACAAAAATATACGACCGACTCAGCTATGGTTTCTCCCAAACAAAAATCTCGGAGTGCAGAGGTTAATCCTCCTATATGTAAACATACCGGAACGATTTGTCAGAAACTATCTATACAGTCAGTGTCTTCATGTAGGTGCTTAGATAATGAAAATGATGCTCAAGTTTCAGCATCTGTAGTAAAAAGTGAGGTAGCTGCAACAAAATGCCCTTTGCTCAATTGTCCCGCTGGTGATATTACAGGTGATACAGGTGGTACAGTTTTAGTTAAAAAACCTGATAAACCTAGTTGTCAAGCCCCACATCATGTTTCTATGTGTCAACCAAAATGTTCCTTGGTTTGTAAGAATAAAAATGTATCTCCCGTTCGTTCTCTTGAATCAGAAATGATTTGTTTTAAAATGTCAGAGTCTATCGAGTTTTCATCACAATCTAGAGAATGTCCTTCACAAGCCATTTGTCCTGAAAAACCCCCCACTTGTCAAAGGAGTTGTTTCAAGCCAAAAATCTGTCGGAGAATGCAGAATGAAGCAAATAAATCTGTATCTAGGAAAGTTTCAACACTAACGATTTGTCTAGTGGATTGCTCGACGCTTACCAATTCAAAATATGCTAATATTATACCAAAAAGCTCAACTAGAAAATGCCTTGCTTCAGCTGCATCAGTGAACACTACGGATACGACGGACTCTAAACATATTTGGAAAAGTGAGGCTGGACCTAGCTCAGCCTCGAAGGAATGTCGGTTAGTAAGTAAGAGGAAAAATAATTTTTTTTAACTGTAACATGATTGAAAAGGTTTGTTTGTTTTGTCAAGGAAAAATAAGCTTCCAAAACGGTCCAGTGTGACAACTAAAGGGTGATGAAATTATCCTATAGTAGTGACTTTTTTTTCCTTTTAGCTACTTTTTCAATTAGAGCCGTACTATTCCACAATTTGGGGAGGTATTTAGGAACCGATCGACAATTATTTCAACCATTAATGAAATAACAAAGAAATGAATTTCATTGTCAGCAGATTTGAGAATTTGTTACAGCTGATACATATTTATTTGTTTGAAGGGTTCCTGTTTAAAATTCAATACGTACTCATCGTCAAATTAGTCCAGGGCATTTAGAAAAAATAGAGGAAATTTTGGAGCACAGCAGATATCGAGATGCGGTTTTCTGCATTGTGTTCAGGAAGGTCCCAGGAAAAACTAAAGAAAATGTGGGTTAGCACTTTTTTGAAAAACGCCTTCTGGGCCGGAAAATGCATTTTTCAATTGCATCATTACTTGCACCATTATGGGAACGATTGGAAGCTCGGAAAAATCGCGTTACTCGGCATCCCCGAAAACCCCCCGAATAACGAGTTTGGACTATGCAACTTTTCACCCAGAATGACCCCCCGGATATACCTGCAGAGGCGCTCCCGAAAATCCCCGAGTAACGATTTTTGAGCCATTTACCTGGACTATGGGATTTCTCCCCCAGAATGACCCCCCGGATACCACTGCAGAGGCGCCCCTGAGCGCCCTAGGGTAATTCAAATGCCAGAATTGAATTCAGCATCCCCGAAAACCCTCGAGTAACGATTTCCGAGCGATTTTTCCGAGTTTCCAATCGATCCCATAATGGTGCAAGTAATGATACAATTGGAAAATGCTTTTTCCGGCCCAGGGGAGGTTTTTCAAAAAAGTGCTAACCCATATTTTTCCCAGTCTTCCCTCGGGCCTATCCGAGGGCCCGCGGGCCTATTCTGTAACTTGCGACTGCCGATAATTGCGCAATTGTCGCTGTCAAACGCGGGTTTCGTATTCTCGAAGAAGCAACTGCGACCGTGATCGCAATTTATTTGTTAACTGCCTCTAGTGAGCAATTGGTTAACTGAAAAAGAACATTTTTCAGTTGTTCATGTGAAAAATACGTATTCTGTAAACAATTTTTCAGCAATTACAACGCGATTGCAACTGTTGAATAGCAATCACAATAATTATAGTAGTTGTAGTTGAGTTGCTTGATAATTGAATCAAGTTTTCTTAATAGAAATAGATGGTAAGTAATAAATTATAACATTTTGTCAATAATAAACATGTTTTATTTGTACAAATAGTAGTTTAATGGACTTACTAACTACCCTCAGAAAAGTTAGTTTTTATTTGTACTTAGAAATGAAATGAAAGAGATAATAGTTATTATTTGTTTTTACGTATTTAGTAATTGTTATTGAATATTAGGGTAGGTGTGTCCACTTTTTTGAGGGCAGTTAGTAAACCCATTAAATTACTAATCATTATTGACAAAATGTTATAATTTATTAATTACCTTTTATTTCTATTCAGAAAACTTGATTTAATTATCAAACAACTCAACTACAACTACTATAATTGTGATTGCTATCCAATCAACTCTTCCAATTGGCTATTGAAAACTGTTTGTTCTCCCATTTTCTGTATGTACGTCAAAAAAAATTAATAGTAGCAATAGATGGTGTGATTTATATGCCCTTCAAGAATAAAATATCTATCAAATGATGTTTCTAACATGTTTGTTCTTGAAAAAGAATTACCTACATTCTTACATAAATGAAAAAATAAATTGACTTGAAATATTTTTTTCATTAGGATTTAAACTCTCCTATATATTTACCCACACAACTGCTTTTAATTATGTAAGACATTGTTTCGTAGGGTTCCTTGGTTTTTCATGCATATTAAATATTTTTTACATTTGTTTTTGTTCATTAGCTGATTTTACAGACAATTTAAGTTACGTTGATTGCTACCCGATTGCATGTGGCGCTACTTTTATGACGTAAAAGTGCATCTTGACAGCAACCAGCAATTGCGACGCGACTACGTTACTGAATACCAAATTTTGCGACTGATTGCGCGACCGTTGTGCAACGGTTACTAGTTGCAAAATAATTGTTGTTTTTACAGAATAAGCCTGCCGAACACAATGCAGAAAGCCTTATCTCGATATCTGTTGTGCTCCAAAATTTCCTCTATACGGGTGATTTTGTTCTAAATGCCCTGGACTAAATGGGTTTATCTGACTTATTTTTATTATAAATGTTTTTTTGCAGCAGTCTATATACTTTTCTGGTTAATGAATTCTGTGGGAATAATGTTATTCATAATAATTTTCCACATAAACAAATAATTTCACGAATTGCTCAAATTCCATGATAACAGAATAACCTTGTTTCTACTTAAGTGGTTTTTTTCTTGTCAACCGTATTAATTTAAAATGCCAAACATTATTTTTAAAGGTAAATATGTTTGGATACAATTTCTCACAAATGCCGCTATAATAATAATTACCACTAATTTTTTGCGCCCATGGTTTCTATATCAAAATTTTGTCAGCAATGTTATATTGATACTATTTATTATTTCTAATACGCTTTGCAAGAAAAATAGCACTTTAAAAAAATAAGTCTACTAACTTTCAGTTCAAATGAGTTGTACCTACTTCTCTATTTTGGTTTTGTGCTAAATTTCTTGTATACTTTTTGTTCAACTCTTTCTTTAATTTCTTTTGTCAAAATCGATTCTACAGGCTAAAAAAATCTATTTATATATTGTAATTTCTTTTTAGATTAGACGAGTTTGCAGAAGAAGAGTGTTCTTGTGAAAACGACAGCATGAATCAAAGTCAAAAATCTTCTAGCTGGTCGCAAAAATATAATCAGAAACCTCCTTGTTTATTTTGTAGACAGCCTGTTCAAAATTGTGTATGTTCATCAAAAAAGCCAACTGATCGAACTCAGTCTAAATCAAATAAATTGTTCGGAAAATACAAATGCACAATATGCAACAAGCCTATTCTTGACTGTAAATGTAAGCCCAGTATATTTGAAGACGAAGACAGTTCTGGCAGCTCCGAACCAAAGCAAACGTCTCCAAAATGTACGACTTGCAACAAACCAGAAGAAAATTGTAAATGCAATGACGATTCCGCCATTTCGGGCTGGAAAAACAAACCAAAATACTCTTGTACGAAATGCAATAAGCAAATTCAAGAATGTATCTGTAAGGAAACCTCTGATGATGATTCTGGAGAAGATTTAGACAGTATTTCTGAAAACTCCCAAACCAACATGGATGAATGCAAATGCTTAGCATGTGCTAGAAATAATGATGAAAGAGGATGTCCACTTCGGACTTTTCCAAAGAAATCACAACCTAAATGTATAGGGTGCTATAAACCTCTACAGGATTGTACTTGTCAACCAAGTGAAAATATTATGAAAATGGATGAAGAAGACTACAATAACTCAACGAAATGTTCACGGTGCAATAAGAAAGATCAGGAATGCACCTGCAGATCTAAACAATTTCAACCGAAGTGTCCAGGCTGTAATAGACCGTTAGAAGCATGTACATGTAAATCACAAACATACCAAAAAAATATTAGGAATAAACCATCTTTTAGTGCACCAGCTTATACTAAATATAAGTGCAAAGCTTGCAATCAACAATTGCAAGATTGTACTTGTAATATGAATATGTCCAAGGAAGATATTACGTATCGTAACACTCCTAAACCTAATGTAGCGAAGTGTATCTGTTGCAAAAAACCGCAACAAGATTGTATTTGCAAACCAAGCGTACCAAAAGCTTCTTCATACGGAAAATATAAGTGTACCAGCTGCAATCAGCCAATTCTAGCTTGTACATGTGATACAGATTTCTCTAGAAAAAATTATGCTTATCAAAAATCTTCGGTTAGTTCCAGACCTTCTTTAGCAAAATGCCCAGGCTGTAATAAACCTCTTCAAGACTGTACGTGTAATTCTAACATACGCGAAGATAATTCTTGGGAGCGCTCCTACAATAATAAAACTTCTTCTTCTTCGAAATATGATTGTACTAATTGTTATCAGCCAGTGGATGATTGTACGTGTGATAGTAATAATTCTTCAAGAGATTTTCCGTTTAAGAAATCACAATTATCGTCTGTAAAGTGTGGTCGTTCTTTTAATAAAAACAATTCACCTCGTACAAAGCAGAAAAAAAAATGTTCAAACTGTAAAAAACCTATACAAGAATGCAAGTGTACAGCGATTCGAGTTGAAAGTAGTAGTTCAAACGACACCATCGATTGCAGCTGCCAACAACGATTAGATGATGAAAATGAAGCTGATCCAAAATGTTTAGGATGTAACAGACTATTAAAAGATTGTATTTGTAGAGATTCCCAAATTGAAGCTTCGAACTACTCTTTTACCAAACCCAAATTTTGTTCGAAACCTGCTTTTACCAAATATAAGTGTTCAAGCTGTAGCATGCCATTGTTAGAATGTAAATGCTCGCCAAGTAATACTGCAAGTATTGTTATAGATCATGATTATCAAAAACTTCCATCTAAACAATCATCGAGTAGATGTAGACCAAGTAAAGATGAAGAAAAAGAAATAGATGCTTTTTCCTTTCCAAATACTTACGTATGTGTGGATTGTGATAAACCGATTAAAGAATGTAATTGCAGGGTTGATAAAACCCCTAATAAATACAGTAACGGAGGATTTTGTAGTTCTACTAAATCACAACCAAAGTACAAATGTTCAGAATGTTATAAGCCTCTTCAACAATGTACATGTAAAGCAGAAATCTCAGAAAGTGCAAGCGATCTGGAATGCTTCGATTGCAACGAACCTATTAATCAGTGTGAATGTAAACCAAATAAATATGGAACTAGTAATCGTTCTAGCGTACAATCAAGATCACAATACGTATGCTGTAGTTGCAAAAAACCTATAGAAGAATGTACATGTCAGAAAGATAGTGCTTCTTGGAATCAAAAATATACATGTTCAAAATGCAGTCAGCCTATACAAAAATGTAAATGTAATCAAGAAGTGGATTCAATTCCCATACCGGCGTTGCCAAAATTAAAATATATATCTTGTGACAACTCTGCTGGAAAAAAAGGTGAACGGTCGAAGATATGTTCAAGTAAAGAACAAGATTATACTTCGAAGTATTCTAAATCTATATTAAGGACAAAATATATTTGTTGCAAATGTAACAAACCAATAGAGGAATGTATTTGCAAAGCAAGCGACGATTTAATGGACCAGATGAATGGGAGTAGATCAGGAAAAAGCTTTCCATGTTCAGACCAAAAAAATATATGTTCAAAATGCTCGAATTATGCAGATCCTGAACCATCTTGTGAGCTTCTTGAAGATTATCCTTGCAAAATAACAAAAAATACTTCGAATAGACGTTATAATATATCAAGCGAAGGAAGATACCAAGATAATAATATAGAGGATAATCGAAAACAAGAAGAGAGATCAACGGTATGTAAATTTTCTGACGACGCTTCGTACCAATTAAATAGAAAATGTAACGATATATGTTCAAAGCAATCTATGAATCGGTCTTCGAATAAATCATTCTGTAAATCATCGAAGAAGAAATCTAGTAAAATTTGCCGACCGAGAGATTTTCCACAATTTCCTCATCCCAGCTTACTAGCCGAACCTTGTCCAGATAACTGTGACAGTAAAAGCTATTTGGATTGTCCGCTTAAAAAAGAATGCAGTTCTATAAACTTGAAATCATCCAAATACCGTTCTTCTGTTCCTGCTAGGAAACAATTCAACATGTACTCTACGCCGGACAAACCTTTAAGTAGTCGTATACAACCTTCTCTCTCTTTTAAAGACGAGTTTACGGATTGCCCTCCGCTTTTCCTTAAAGTATGTCCAGTACCAAAAGTAGGCTCTAGATATTCTGCTAGTCGAATTAGAAAATTTCCAAGCAAAATAAGAAACTGTATCGTATCTAAAGTTGCTTCGAGAAAATCTTTTAATGAAAGACGACGTTCTCCTCAAAATTATTCGAACGGCATGCGAGATAACAAATGCCCGTTTAGAGAAAGAGATAGCAACAGACGTTTGAATCAAAGAAAGAGCTGCAAAAGATGTAGCCAGTCTATCCCAGAGTACCAATCAGCCGAAAATAATGTTGATTATAATAATAGCGTTTCAAATAATGAGAAAAATTATAGCACTTATTTTCAGAATAATAAAAATTGTAAATTCAACTGACTATTGCCAATTATTTAATAGTTTTAGGAATCTGTTATATTTAAATTGGTACTAATGACTCAAATGAACTAGGCCTTAGTTTATTTTGAGTGCATTAACTGAGTATAGTTTGGCAAGCTTATCTGAAGCTACGGGGCATCGGTAAGAGGCAAGGAAACATGGCGCATATCTGTCATAAACTTACAAATGGCGTACGGTACCTATTTTACCAAGTTAAATTGAAAATCCAAAGGTCACTGACAATACCAACGCCACTGGATAAATCAATATCAGTCAATTGACGAAGTGAGAGGGAAGAAATCACCAATTATGTAATTCGGAGGGTGTGGTAATTATGGTTTTCGTACCAACGCTCCCAGAGCTTGAAAAAGTCCATAACAAATTTGGAAAAGTGCTCATCTATTAATATTTATAAATTGATTAAATAATGTTAATAGTTTTCTATTAACATCCAAGGAAACAATAGTATATTAAGTATTAAGCACGGTAAGGGTTGTTTACCGGTCGACAGCAATTTTGATGGAGACCAGTATTACCCTTAACGTTCGAGATGCTTATACCATTTTTTGCGCGATCGTATTGAAGACGATCGCGCAAAAAATGGTATAAGCATCTCGAACGTTAAGGGTAATACAATCCTTACAATCCTTACCGTTCCTGATACTTAATATACTATATTCAGGACCACTTAAATGTATGTAGGGCTAAGACGTCGGTAAGTAATTTACTTACCGACGTCTGAACGGTAAGTAAATCACTTACCGACGTTTGAACGGTAAGTAAATCACTTACCGATGTGTTAGACTTAGAAACCAGTAAAGACAACCTACCGTCCTGACAACCGATGCTGTAAATGAACAAAAAAGATCGATCTCGCAAAAATACATTAAAGAATTAACGTTTAGTCATATTTTTAATAATAAAAAGTCGTCCCTTTTCTAATTATTATCACCACATACTTAGCACTTTAGCTTTTTCATAGTTAAACATGGCAATATCTAATGATTTCGATAAACTGCATTCCTTTCACGGCTTCAGATAAACTTGTATATCATAATAACTAGAAGCTACTTTGGTCTCATATTTAGTGATGTAATAGTTGAAGGGTATCATTCATATGCCAAAAGGTTTCAAATACGTTCACGTTACACATGTCAAAGCTCATCATGAAAAAGGTCAAATTTTACATGCTGAGTAATATAACTTTAGGAACAGGTTATTGATCTTTGGTTTATTAATTTATTAGCCTTCGGTTTAAGCTACAGCTATTATGTTATCTTATAAAAATAGCTGTTTTATGAAAAAAATGAATTAGCAATCCAAAAAAGGTACGCAAATAACTTAATAATAAATAAACACAACTTAAATATTTGAAAATTCAAAATACCTGCACACCAAGAGACACCTCTATGTTCAATTATTGTACCAAAGGCGTATTCCTCCATAGCTCCGTTACCAGCTACTAATGAATCACCTAAAGCTCCTACTATATCAATATCTCCAGGTCTAAGTCTGTGAATGCTCGTTGGCACTGTCGGAGATCGTCCAAAGTTAGCTTTAGTTATATTCGCACATGGAAATGGTATCGATTTGGGAAAATATGGTTGTAATCTTAAACTACTATTTCTCTTTGGGTACTTTATGATGAAGTTGCCCATTTTACCCTGAAATAATACAAATAATTAGCATTTAAAAAAACAATTTGGATCGGGAATATTCAATTGGATGTAATAATGATGATTGAGTGCCTAAGTCAGAGTAAAATTTTTTAATTAGTTAATACCTTAATCGGATTCAGGAGTGGCTGAATGCAATTTACGCTGCACCACATGATACCTAAGAGTGGTAGAAAATACTTAATATTAGGTTAGGTTTGTGGTGAGTATGCTTATAAGGCACTCCACTGCTACCACTACTACAGAATGTGCAGGCGAACCTTGACCTAGCCAAACTAAAGTCATGGTTCCGGCACTGAGGCCACTGGCGGGCCCATTGTGCCATTCCTGCTACCTAGATATCCATGAAGCTGAGCCCTTCAATAAAGGCCACAACCTTTTTCAGTGGATGCCTGCTTGTGTCTCCAGGTGCCATGACAGGGACTCCGAAGATTCGCCTGCGTAATACAGCCCAGTGTGGACACTCTAAGAGAACATGGACTGACGTTTCATCAGTCATGCCGCAACCCCTACATAGGGAACTTTCCTCTACTCCTAGGTTGTAGAGGTGCTTCCTCACACAGCAGTGCCCTGTTAGGACTCCTGCTATCTTCCTCAACCTACTCCTTGGTAGTTCAATAGCTGCCCCAGCGTGTCCATCAGTCCATCCCTTCAGTAGAAGTTTGGATTGTCTAGGACCCTGCAGAGCATTCCAATGAGCGAGGTGCTGGTTCCTCAGCCACTTCCTCGTCTCCTCGCGTATTGTTTGTTTTGTTAGGCCGAGGGTCGGGCCCGGGCCGCAGAAAGGAGCTGCCACCCCTTCCGCAGCCAGTGCATCCGCCATTTCGTTGCCTTCAAAACCAGAGTGGGCCGGGATCTCTTCTAGCCGCACTGCGTTCCGACTTGCAAAATCAGCAAGTCGTTCTCGACATTCGTCAGCAAGTCCTGAGTTGATGGTATATTAACTCATGGCTTTAATTGCTGCCTGACTGTCGGTATATATGGTTATGCATCGATCCACATAACCTCTGTCTAGGTTTATCTGAGCACATTCCAAGATAGCGTATATCTCGGCCTGATATGCAGATACACCATCACCCAATGGTATACAGATTTGGGTCCTTGGGTTCCACTGCTACTGAGAGACTCTATTGTGGCTCATGCATATTGAGATTTCATCAAACAAATTCAGCTTCTTAACGAGGACAATTAGTATGTTTGGTGAATGGTATTTCAGGTCCGAGGAAGAGAGAGAGATCCTGCCAAACATCAGATACCTGATTCAAGCCACGGTGGGGCAGGCACAAATTATATGCTCTGCTGTTTCATCATCTTACAGACAAAGACGGTAAGTCAGATCTTCCTAAAAACCAAGTTTCAGCATACAGTGGCCTGTTGATATTTCAACACGGTAGGTCATGCCTGCTATAGCCTAACATTTGCTTGGATACATTTTTAGAAGAATATATGAAAGCCTTTGAATGAACCAATCCTGATATAGAAGATGCCAGAAGTCTAAAGCTCTTCTTCTTGTTTAGGTGTTAGTTTAGCAAAACTTATTGCGATGCCAATTATTACTCTTAGGTATTTCTAAGCATGCGGTGCAACGTAAATTGCATTTAGAAACTTTTGAATCCGATTTAAATATTAGCTTACTTCAATAAATGATTGGTTCAATCGGACATAACAATTTTAACAGGGGTCCTAACATGATATTATCGCCTAGATGGGTATCTGTAAAAGCTCAACATAGTGGAGGAAGAAGAACGTAGGATCTGAGGTATAAACCAAAAAACCTCCGTCCAAATACTTACGGATTGCACAGCAATTCAGAATCCTAGAGCACAATACCTAGGAGACTGGGACACCTACCAAAACTGAAGCCTGCAGACGATATCCTAAAATTCGTCTGGGAAATAGGTCTAAGGGAACCACTAGTATTTAAGACTTCCATCAGAAACTAAGAAGGGCACAAAAAGCTGATGAACTCACAAGATCGCTAGAGCAGAATCGTCAACCCTGATGGACGGACCCGAACCAGCAGTAGGCATTCCCAGATGATCAACTGGGTCATGGTTAAAAGGGTGGGTAAAAGAACAACACAATAAACATTGGAAGAATACGCCCTGGCAAACGTATGCAACTGTGAGACGCTGGACCACAGGAGGTCGAAACTGCATGGTAGACCCCAAATGACTCCAGAAGATTTCTACAACCAAAAAGAACCTGTATAAGCTAATACAGGGAGCGGATTGGCTGAATAGGCTGGAGGTGGTGCTGAGGTGGTGCCGGCGAAGGGATGGCCTTTAAAACATAAGGTGGCACAACAGATCTTTCGGGTCTTAATGAATATCAGCCCAATGTGCTAACATATAAAGATGATTGTGAAAATATTTTATGCAAAGTATGGGAATGTTTTCAAATGTGACATGTAGCTTATGGCTCGATTAGTCAAACTTCGTTTGAATTATATGCGGCATTTATTGATTCGGTTACTTAATATGTGAAGGATTGCATTCCTTTGTTTATCGACTTTCTTTTGAAGACGCAATTTGTGGTGAGTGCCGAATACACAATGTGAAGTGAGATCATTTTGTGATTTTGTATAGCAATCAAAATTCTATATAGTGATTTTATTTTACAAATTCAGAGTTAAAAAAAGGCTGTGTTGTCAGATCAAAAAAGCTTTATAGTTAAAGTATATATGTATCATATTATACTACTGTGGAGAAGAAAATTTTAAAAAAGTTGAAGGTAAGTGAAAAGAAGATAAAAGTTATAGCATTCTGGTAATCAGAACAGGATAAAGAAAAGAAAAATTCCAATTCAAATGATTTGTTACTAGCTAGGTGTTTTTAGCTAAAAAAATTTATTAAAAAATACTTACTGTTGCAGTGTCCTTAATGATCTGTTCAAATTTTTTCAAATCATCTCTTTGACTAAACGCAGTTTGAAAAAATATCACAATAATTACAACAACTATTACTGGAACTTTAAATATGGTAGCTGCCATTTTTTCTTATTATGAATAAATGCGGTGAAAAGACATATCATGTGGAATTGACATCTTAGTTTGACCTAAAATGTAAAATGGAAAGATATACAGGATGCTTCAATTTAAACGGTGAATAGTGGTGATAATTATAGGTCTTTCTATCTCCAAGATACATAATTAACGAATCACCTCGTATATATTTTGGGTGTTTGGTGCACACGTTCATTAAGCAAGGTCCAATTCAATTACTCTCTAATGACAATGAAAATCCGGGTCCGTACTGGAGAAAAGTATTTAAATAATTATGTCTGTATTTTGAAAATATGTATTTACATATTTGATAAAGAAAGACGAGTGAAGAAATGAAACAACCAAAAATGAAGAGCAATTTGTATTTTCTTAATTTGGTATGTACTTTTTACTGGTATATATCAATAAATATAAAAATTTAAACCAAAACATCTATTCTTCCTGCTCCTGGGTATTGGGTAATGCCCGAAGCTTGTAAAACTGAAAAATATTTAGTACTTTGTCCAAATTTTCTGCGATTATCAGGAGAAAAATCTTAGAAATCTTCAATAATTCTTTATTTGTTCATTATTTCATTCTAAAACGCTCTGAACTCTGACAAATATATATAATGTAATATGGTGTTGATCTAAATTTTCAACTGAGTGCATTTTTTGAAAACCATCAATTTTGCTTATGAACTGAAAGGTTAGGTTAGGTTAGGTTAATATTAACTATATTAGTCGTATTGCATCCCATGTTAAAATACTAAAATCACTTGAGAAAATTGCTTAAATTTTCTTTTTCTAATCTTTGGTTGAAAATGATATTTATTGAATAAGTTTATATCTAACTGGCGAATATACTATCATTCATCATATTATGGTTTATCATATCTTTCCTCACATTGTACAATTTTAACAAATCTAATTGTATTATTTCTTTGATCAATTAATAAAAATATTGTTTTCCAATATTATTTACTCCATTTAAGTTGATACCTTTTTAATCCAACCGAAGTATTAAAATCTGACTAAAGATCGAGTACGAAAGGTGTAAATAACGAAGCTGCTAAAATGAGACCATTTTTAATCCAGGATTTACTAATAGGATAATTCCAATTATAGAATTGATATTTTCCGGTTTCATATGATTAAAAGGATAGGCCTTCATCGTTTGCAAATTTTATTCTTCATATTCCCCATACTTTTAATGTTAATAATTAATGAAAAAATATCAAATTTCATTAATTTACCAAAATTAATCTAATCTATCATCCAATTCAATAAAATAATAATAATCATTTTCAATTTACCTTTATCAATTCCAACACTTATTGTATCACGCACTTCTAGTAGCAGTACCGCACGAATTTGAATGAACATATTGCTTTGGTTAAAGGCACCAGTGGCATCACCATTCATGAAATAATATTTGGTAACCTGCACCTAATAGGAGTAGCAGCTTTTACTTGTGTCACATTTGGTTCATTACTCAGTTTCTAATGCTCGTTTATTTATTCACTATACAGTGTGGAAGAGAAATATCGGACACATTCATTATTTATATTTAAAAAAATCTCTAATTACATCAAATTTTCATTTTCCAGCCCCCATAGAGTGACAGCTGTAATCCCCCAACTTTTAAAATGGAAAGTATGTGCGTTACTAGTTGCAGATATTTTTCAGCATGAAGACGTCTAATTTCTAGAGAAGTATCATTTGCCAAGCCATACACAAAATGCATATCTAATATTGAAGATTATTTTTGCTCGAAAAACTTACTATTGATGGCAAAAACGACGTATTAATGCTATAACTATAGTCTGGACGGTCTCAAGAAAAACCGCATATAAACAAAGACCCCGCGTGATTGCGTAACTACTGAAATGTTAGCAGTAGGGGATCAGGGAATCAGTTCAACCTTATCCACTTGCTTAGGACATTCAATATGCTCATGATTTCATTTTTGAGCGGTTTTTCTTGAGGACGAACCGACTTTAATAAACTTCATTCTAAAAAATAGAAACTACAGTATCTACAGTTGTTGTCCAAACGACATTTTGCAGAAATTCTCTTTTCTTTACTGTACAAATGTGTTTATTGTAAATTATAGTCGCTGTTTTTTTTGTTGAGCAATTTTATTGGTATAAAATTTATAATTACTTTCACTTAAAGGGTTAAATACCACATATTTATTGGCAAGACAAAAGCAGTACCTCGCAAAGAATACTGATTAGACGGTAATTTCATTTGTCCAGTAGCGTTACACAGCACCATAATGTAAGAATAATAGATACTAATAAGGTATCGCAAGTTTTTGATTCGTTTTTAACATTTCAATGGCCACTATTTAGTTCGATATTTTCAATAAAACAAATTAAATTTGTCACACTATACAGGAAACTGTCTAAAATAGTTATTTATGTATTAAGAGCGAAAAGTGAGGAATTAGTGTTGGAAAGCAAGGGTGGCAGAACGTGGCTCAACAATTAATCAAAAAAACACAAAAAAAAATTAATACGGTAACATCGCAATCACACTAATTAATTATTTAAAACATTAAGAACTTAACAAAACAGCGATTTATTAGATTGTGAAAGATTTTCAGAAGACAAAAACAATCCCTATCCAGGTTGTTCTATGATGTCACTCGGCGAGCGCAAAGTAACTCTACTCAAGAAACGTCAACTTTTCGTTGTAAATGCAAGCGAAAAAGCCTACTTTTCAATGTGATTGTAGAAAAACATATTTTCTTCATTCTTGAAAAAAAAATCACTTAATTTTGTCTCTACTATTGTTCTAAATATAATATATAATATTTTATGTTATATATTTTTTTATTTAATTGCAGCTTTCTGCAAAAATTTTGATTTTAGTAAAGCGTGGTATCAATAGATGTCAAAGATAATAGTTAATTACTATTATAACGCCTTACAGAAAGTTTTTGAAAAATAATTTTCAAATAGTATTAAAACGGAAAAACTACTTCTATGAATAATTTTCAAATCGCATTAAAAAGGAAAAACTACTTCTATGACTTTATACCACGAAAGACATTGAATTACAATTCCAAGTTAAACGGTGCTGGGCTATCCGCACGACATAACCAACAATTCTGGTTTGAAATTACTCACATCACTTGTTATCCCTTCTAGATAGATTTTTTATCAATAAACATGGTTGTGTGTCAAATGTCAGAAATTGCATGTCAGAAAAACTAAGAGTTTTCAAGTTTTGACGATTTATTTGCCATAACAAACAGTTTGGCCTTCCATTTTATACTGTAAAACCATCGAGGTTTTATTTCATTACCCTGTCCTGTAGGTATATACTATTAGGCATGGAGCTATTAGGTACACAGCCTATAATAAAGTTGGCAACCATTGCTTCTTCTAGCCCACTGAGAAGTTGAATTTCTCTATTATTAGTGGTAAATAATTTTCTATCATTAACCTGGGTCAATAATGGAGAATTTCAAATATTTTGAGAATTCAGGGATAGTATATCAACAAAACATGGACAACACAATTTTGTATACCCAGGAGATTGTCTTTAACATATTTGCTGCTTGAAATTACCTATCAAGATAAAATTATTTGAATAAAAATTCCATAAGTTTAAAATTCACAATCAACCAAAAATGACTGATGACATAACGAGTACGTTCATAATATTATATCTAAAACTGACAGTGTACTTGTCAGTCAGACGACGGGGTAAACGCTTCTCGTAGTGCGTTTGTGAATTATTTTTAATTTTTGTCTTAAATATAGTAGACATCTATAAACCTCGCACCTTATTCCGCTCGGGACAAAGCCCCTCGCGAAATAATCTTGGTGCTCGGTCAATAAAAATAATCTTCACCACCTTGTTGTATAATATACAATTATTTGTTTGTCTATTGTGCTGCTGCCAAATGTCCATGTTAATTTGGGAATTAAAAGAAAAAATTTGAACTTCAATATTTATTTACCATTTGAAAGTATACACTTTCTTAAAATAATTAGTCTTATAATATTTCACTGGATAGTGAGTGACTAGATCTTGTATGTAGTGATAAACTTAGTTTATAATACTTTCATTTAAGGACTACGCCCGTGATGTAAATTATTAGCCACAGGTAATATTCGGGCAACCTAAGCTACAACCGGTGGAGAGCGTGTACAGACTGGAACTTGATGGTATTTGTTTTGTGTCTGGTACATAAGAGCGCTTTCAGACAAGACACTTTGTGAGCGGCTTTACTAGTGTCTGAAAAAAATCGCGTGGCTAAAAATACATTAAACACCATGTTGTATTCCTTATCTGTGTCTCGTGTGAATGCGTCTTTTTATATTAATGTATTTATAGCCGCGCGATTCTTTTCAGACACTAGTAGCCGGCCACGAAGTGTCTGAAAAATAACGCGCGGCTAAGAATACATAAATATAAATAGACGCATTCATCTGTGTCTCGTGTCAATGCGTCTATTTATATTTATGTATTTTCAGCCGCGCGATTCTTTTCAAACACTAGTATCCGGCCACAAAGTGTCTCGTCTGAAAGCGCTCTAAGAGTTACCGAGTGGATGTTGTGAAATTGAGCTACAAAGAACACAAGAGGCAGGAGTCTAGCTGACGATAAAAGGCGGAGAAACTTTAGAGCCGAGCTGCATACGATGTTTTTTCTTCAAATTCTAATACTACAATGAGCCTTATATCTCTGCAGGTAGCCTAATGAAAGTATTTCGAGAAATTCTGCTGAAATGAATCCATCAATCATAAACTATTGCCTCTTGTGTATATATAGGGATGTTTTTCAGAAGGACAATTAAATTTTGAAAATGTAGGAGTGCCATCTATGCTTTTGTTTCCGTATGGTTCCAAGAGCGAGTTCCATATATCGTTGGCAACTGAAAAAAATATTATCAAAATTCTATAAAAAGGGAAAATTTTAAATGCTCACATCTGCCTTGAGCTTTTTCAGAATAGTGAAAGCAATCGGGAGCTAGAAAACCATAATCGATCTTCCCTTCTTGTGTCCTTGGAAAAGTGTAATTCAATGTGAACGTATGGCTTATAACAGTAAAATCTTCTGAATGGAATTCAGGCAAATTACTAACTTCGAGATCCACTTGCTGCCATTTCACCATTATGTCACTTATTTTTTTTCTTTGATTAAGGAATCTTGGAAGTCTGATGCACGGACAGGCTAAGCTTTGAACCAGTTTACAAGTTCCTGGAAGATTTCTCATTTCGTATAGTACATCTAATCCTACAAAAAAACATTGTTTAATGATCCAGTCGTTCAGTTCTAGGTTTTTTTCCTTTTTGCGGGCCATTCTTATACCGGGTGCACAACATCCTGTTTGACACATTAGCATTTTGAATGCAAATTCGCCATGTAAGGAATGTCAAATCTCTTTTTCATTGGAGTAATATTGACTATTATAGCTGTGGCTAGAATGACGGGTAACATAAAATAAATAGGTTAAAATTCTCTTTCACCTATAAAACTTTTAGGTCACCGTGACAACCATGCTTTAGAGTGTTTAAGAAGGCTGAACAGATATCTGCATCATGGTAACATTCGGTTATGATTTGGTTGTTCAACGTGGTTGTGTGCGACTACCGGTGCTATACAACCTTTATAAAATCATTTGCTACATAACCTCAAAGTGGTTTATTTTGTTATTGTTATTGTCGGTCATATAAATTTTTGTAAATAATGTTTAAAATAGTCGAGACTATTGAGAAAAGTAACAAAGAATTAACTCAATCATTCAATTCATATACTTTAATTGTATGTGTCACCCATCACAATTAATTATTTCAATGCAAAAGTCACTTCAGTTTTAAAACGCAGATTTTGGAACGAATTTATTCTGTCATACACAGTTTTATCCTATAAGACATTTATAAAGAAGAAAGGCTTATAGTATTCAAAGTTCGCGTATAAAAGTGTTATATGATGCAACGCAATTAAATGCTATAAAATATTTATTATACAACATTATACAGCTTTACAAGCTTAAGTAACTATTTTATAATGTTGTAGCTGTTAGTCACATAGTATATTATAGAACTCTTATACAATAGGTATAAAAGTCTTATAAAATGATATTTTTGATATTGTATAAACTTGCTTATAAGGTATTATATCATTTTAAAAGAAATGATCGTATAATGCGTTATAGCATATATTGTATAAGTCACTATAGAATCATTTAATACAACAATTTTCTTTAAAAAACAAAATTATCGCGGCAAAAGGCTTAATAAAAACAAACAGTCCTTAAAACAACGCTATTCGACTGTTATACAACAATTCAGTCCTCTTAGAATTCCATTTTGCTAGTTGGGTAACACCTACCCATCCCGTACCTTCGAATAGACGATATAGAGGTCACGTGGATGCGCCCCATAGGCTTCAGAAGGCACATTGGCCTCTCCGAAGATTATCTATCACGTGGAGTACGATGCCTACCAGTCAGACAAGATATGCGTCTCGTTGCCACAAAGTCTGCAGCTGAGATCCCCGTGTGGCCCCATTCTATGCAGATCATATTTTACCGGGGCTAGGTGTGTTTTAATGTCTAATTATCCAATTGTCAAATTGTCTATTTTGCCAATTGTCCAATAGTCCAATGGTTAAATTGCTTAAATGTCTAATTGTCCTATGGCTTAACTGTTTAAATAGTTCAATTATCTAACTGTATATTAAGTATAATTAATCAATTTCTACAGTTATCTATATGTAAAGCTGTCTAATTAACTGTCTAATCTATTTAGGAGGAAGAAGTTTAAAAGTATTAATTAAATGTATTACTTGGTGGTGGCACAATATTAACAATCGTCCTTGGTAAGTTATCTTTTAAATGCCTAAGAGTTGCTATTAAGTCTTCTTTATGCTTTATCAACGAATCATAACTGTTGCGAAGAAAGCAAATCTCAGAACAAAAGTCATTGTCTCCTATCATCAGTGTCACCATCTGCAACAAAAATTACAATATTAAAATTATGTTCATGCTGCAAAATGTTAGCAAAGCGTACTAATTTTCTTAAATACAAAAGATTTGTTCTTATTTTCCTTTGTTTTGTTAATACATTCAAATTTATATTTGAAGGTCGAGCATTTCACACAAAAAAATTTAAACAAGTACCTATACGTGGTTGTAATGCGGAAAGAGAGCTATAAGTTCATTATAATATGATACAAAGTAAATAAAACGATTGGTGAATTTAAATGACGCTTCCTAGATAATACTTACTTTGTATTTGTAAGTATTAGAATTGATAATGAAGATTGAAGTTAACCTTTCTACCGGATAATTCTATTTGCATGTACTTACTTTCCAATGGTTTTTTAAATCTACTCTAGCATCTTGCTTGATTTTTCTAACTAGCTCTTTAGCCATACTTGGCAATTCTTTAGATTTGGCACCGGTTTTTGCAACATTAAATTGGGAGTGTTGCTTGGTATTTTGGGTTAATGATAAAGAAAAACCAAACAGTTTTGGATTGAATACTTTCAGAATATTTGGCAAAGTGAGATAAGATCTCCAGGTTTTCTCTCCACCTGAAATATTAAATTTCTTAATAAAGTTAAATCTTAATTTGAAAAATACACACTTCTAATATTTTTTCATATGAAAATAAAGACTTTTTCGAAATCACATACTGTTACTTCGACTGTATTTTTAGCCGCGCGATTCTTTTCAGACACTACAGACACTAGTAGCCGGCCACAAAATGTCTCGTCTGAAAGCGGTCTTAATGTTAACAGCCTACGTCAGTGAAGAAATCACTTGTACAATTAAAATGGCAACCGAGAATTTTTTTGTAGAATTACGAGGTAAGTGGTTTGTTCTTTTATCGGAATCTAAATGTAATCTTCCAACGGGATTACGAAAAGTCTTGAACGACACACGGCCGATACGCAAATAACAAATTCAACCTTTTCCCTTATTTGCTGCGGCTGTGTAGCATTAATAACTATAATATGACTAATCATCATCTCGCATATTTGAAGTAATTTCAAAAATATACCTGCAGACCAAACTCTTCCTCTTTGTGGAGCAAGCAGTACCTGTACAACATCTATTGCAGAAATACCAGTTCCGGAACTTAAGCTATCTCCCATTGCGGCTATAATGTCAATATCACCAGGACGTATTTCATTAACATTTTGTGGCTTTGTATCACTTCTAAATTTGAAGTTTTCCAAGTTACACGGAAATGGATCTGCAGATTTAAGTTGCCTTGCAGCTTTCTAAAAAAATCTACATTAAAATAATGTCAAAGGTAATAGTTTTAATACTATTATAATGCAGCACAAAGTCTTTGAACAAAGAACAAAGACCGTTCAGTTGGCAGCAACAACTACTTCCCTAGCTATATGCCACAAACCAATTTCAATTATACTTCAAAATAAAACGGGGTTTGTATATCTGTAAGATACAATATACAATCAGGCAGTTAAGTTTGCAATTCGAATGGACAATATCACTTATAGACATATTTGCGTCTCAACAGTATAAGGTAGATATCATCCGTCCAGAAGTTCTAATACATCAATCTTAGTAACGAAAACGTTAAATATGCGATAATAGTAACATCCCCATATCTAACCACAAACTAAAATTATATTTGCTGGAAATCCTGGCGGCTTTGTAGAGTTATCTACGTTATTTACAGTTTTCTATTAAAGAAAATGTCATTTTTTAGTGTAAAGTAGCTATATTAAAGAGTGATATTTTGAAGATGAGATATCTATTACTAAAAAAATACTTACGTGCTGTCTTTCCAATACTTCTTTGTTGTAAGCCGAATTAATTTGTCGATTTAATTCTTGCTCCACTAGGTTATTAAATTTAGTTAGGATATTTAGTATAATTGCTTCATTAGCTGCACCAAGTGATAATAAAATTGCCGAAAGAAATACAAATTGATGAATGTTGTAGATTGGTAAATTCATGATGTTTTTGAATTTAAACCTATTGACAAACATATATGTACTTAACGGTAAATAACTTCAAAAGATTAAATGATGATGATTATTGAATGATACAGTAGGTTTTGGGTGGAAAAAGCAACAGATATTAGTAGGTATTGATAGTCATTGGAAAATACGCGGGATCTCTCCATTATTATTGAAATCAATTAATAACAAACAAATTACGCAGCCGAGACACCATATTTTTGGAAGGAAATGGAATCGTCGAAGAGCAGAGAAGATTTGACCATTGGAAAGATCTAGTGGGGCTTGGGCAATCAAAGATACTCCTGAGAAGCTACAACTGGATAAGAAAAAATTGATGTCTAGGCCAAAGTAAAAATGCATAAATCGTTTTAACCTAACCTTAAAAATAGTAGAGCAATAAGAATGTAGATTTTGGGGAATAGGAGAAAAAACCTCTATCCAGATACTTTCCGATTGCATTGCAATAAAAAGTACTAGGGCAAAACAACTATGGAACCACTGGATAGAGGAGGGACACTTACCTAAAGTAGAACCTGCTGATATCCCAAAGCTCCTCCGGAAGATAGTAATAATAATAATAATAATCACACTCACTTCACAGTACAGGTATTTGAAACAAAGATCTCAACAATTATAATATAACTATTTAAACTTAATTATATATTGACTAAAATAATAAAAAAAATATAGCAGTAATTGCGAAAAATTATAAGTAGCTTCGCTTATTTTCTTTTTCTTTATGAAGATACATTTGATGCCAACCCGAGTGTCATCATATAACGAATAACAAATGTCTGACCCTCAAATAATAGATTCATGTATTGTATATGGGAGTTACCGAGATGTTAATGTTATTGAAGGTTTTTCATCCCAAATAACAATGTCAGACCACTGTGTCGACCGGTTTCTTTATTTCATCTTGTTATATATTTTTATGTTATTTTTATTTTTTCATACAATTTTAACTTGTCTACCGGGGTTTTTAAGGACACATCGGTCAATTACCTTGCTTATATCCTTATGATTATCTCAAGCATTTTCACTGAACAAATTGTTTTAAAAAGAGATTCAATAATATTGACACTTGCCACCTTTATTCTCCTCTATTGCATTATTTGGCATTACACTTTTTCACTAAATATTATATTATATATTATTTTATATTTTATTATAATATATTATAATATTTATTAGCCCCTCAAATGTACACATTAATAAAATATTTCACTGGTCTGGTACCTATGTAGTGATTCATAATTGAATTCATAATAGAGTACACGCATATTTCATATTTTGCTTGGATATTAATTTATAATAGTGAAGTTGATATTAGAAATTACTAATAATAGGAAATAAACCAGTTTCCATTGGAAATTACTTCAAAATTTTAAAATAAAATACAAATTTCAATGCACTTTCCGACCAACACCCGAGGATTTCCGAACGCTACCGATGATACGTGTGATGTCATATCTCTTGTTTGTTTACTTTTGTCAATATGGCAGGTATTGCATTAGGTTTTGTGTAGTTGTGTGTTTATATTGTATTTTAATCCACTATTAATTGCTTCATCGACGTAAAAATATCATTTATCTAATTCCGCTATCAAATGTGACACTTTACGTCACTCCTTGACGTTAGGTAACGTCACATTTTTCATAACCTTCATA